>JAASFU010000329.1:0-26884 GCA_023333955.1 Globisporangium paroecandrum | reverse complement strand
TGGCAGCAAACAACGCCAAGACGGCTAGCTTCTTGTCCACGCACTCTGCGTTCATCTCGTACAGCTGCGTGTGGCGGCCGTTGCCACCGAGCCGTGGCCTTCCGCTTGGCGGCTGCCGCTCCGTCAGTTCCTCCTCCATCGCGAAATGTAGAGCCCGAATGACTGGCTTTCTGCGCTAATGTAGTTTACATGTCTATTTTGTAATTTACGAAGTGTGGCTCTCAACAAAGTAAATCGTACTTAGTAAATAGTGCGCTCTTATTGGTCAAATGGGCTGTGTAGCTCTTAAGATGTTGTATACCTCTACATAGGAAATACGGTAGTACTTCTTTAAACTAGAACATGAAATCTAACGAATTCGTTATGTAATATCATCATACGTTGCTCCTGGTGTGATCCATCTCACTCAACATTAGATCCAAACAGGTAAAGCAAAGAAGATGGCACCACGCTGGTGGTGGTGGACATGTTACTATTAGTTGTGCACGCCGAGACGATATCTACTGCCTCTACTTGTTCGACGTGAGCTGCATGCTTCAGTTTCGAAGGTTGAAAGCAGACACGCAGTAATACTAACATTAAAATAATGCTATTGTAATAGGGATGTTCTACACAGGAGAATGATAATCAGTTTTTGCAAGACGCTGTGCAAGTGCTCGAGTGCGGCAGTTGAGTGTTCAAAGGTACAAACTAGATGATGCCGTCGCCCCTGGCCCCAGATCCCTCAGGTTTTAGATCCCAGCGCCTCAATATTCTCTCACTTTGCCATCCTTGGATCGACAACCGAGCGCGATGGATGGAGAGTGCTACCGCTACATCCGCATCCAACAGCCTGTGCCTGAAAAAACACAGCAAGAGTACTCTTCGCAACTGCTGTCCGTACGCGTCGCGGTGGTCAACGCGTGGTGGGACGCATACCGCGAGCTGGACAAGTCGAAGTGGACTGTGGAAGCGTCACAAGACGCGGACATTCGCATCGAAGCACCAGATCAGGATGCTCACTACGCGATTTGCTGCCTTCGCGATCTCAATGCTGAAGAGGTCAACATTGGCTGGCAACACCGCCACTACGGCCGAGAACGCGAACTTCTCGACCTAAAGTTCGAGATCGCGGAAAGGATGATCGATACCGTCAAGAGCTCGCTAGTTCTCCGAGGCTATTTGTTCCTCGAGAAAGAAGACGACATAAGGGCGGAGTTGCTGCTGGGCGAGTACGGCGATGACGTGATTTCCTCTTCGAGTGACAGCGAGATGCTCGATTTCACGGTGTGCGGCGAGGAATGTGACTACTGCGGCCACTGTCCGTACTGAATGAATGAGAGCTGCAATTTGCTTTCTTTGAGGGTGTAGGGCTTATGGCCTGGAGTGTGGCCGCTGATGGATGATTGTCTGGAGTTTGAATTTTGTCTCTGAATATGCGTCGATGAAGAAAAAGACACACCGTGTTACGAATTACAAAGGCGCCACTCGAATCGAGTCCTAGAGGGCTGGCGCGGCGCAAATCTAGCCAACGTGTAGTAGCAACAAGAGAACCGCTCTTCCTAGCTCACACCTGTTGGGGGTTGCTGTTGTTTTTAAACTGTTGCTTGGAAAGTTGTTCGCTTAGTCGGACTTTGGCTTGCTGTCGTCCGAGGCGGCCTGCGCGGCCTGCACCGCGGTCTGCACGATCGACAAGACCGTCTTCACGCGCTTGAACATCACCTGGCCCGTCGAGACCGTGATCAGCAGCATGAACACGATGATCGCCCAGTACAAGTGCGACAGCGTCGAGCTCACGTGCCTGGTTAGGATGGATGGATACAAAGAGATAAAAGAAAATAAGAGTTAGCATCGATACAACAGCGTAAGCTCTATCTAGCGACCACCACAAACATCAAGCATCGCATGTATATAGAATACGTACTTGCAGTCGTAGAGCGGGATGTCGTAGCCAATGTTCTCGTAGCAGAGCAGATCCTGCGTGATGCGGAACACCAGCAGCGCGATCGCAAGTGCGCCAGGCACCAGGTAGAACTCCAGGTTCTTGTACGGATCGCGCTCGGCGTTCAGCTCCACGAACCGGTGGTGCTCCTTCTCGATCTCCGCGATCACCTCGGCGCGGAACTTGAGGATCTGGCTGTGACGGCCCATCTTGGCGCCGTGGTCGAAGATCGTGATCGCGCTCAAGAAGCAGAGCTGGTGGTGCGCCTCGAGCTCCTGCACCGGCACGTACCGGCAGTTGGAGCCCGCCATCGCCTCCATCTCGCGCTTGTACTTGATCAGCGCCTTGTCCTTCTGGTTGACGTTGTTCGCCTCGGCGGTGGCCTCCAGTAGCGTCTTGGCCTCTGGGAAGATCGACGCCTCGCGGAACAGCGCCGCGTACGTCTTGATGTATGTGTACAGCTCGCGCGACGTCACAGGCGTGCCGTGGATCTTCTTCGGGTGCAGGTTCTTCGGGTCAAAGAGGTCGTCCAAGTACGACGTGAGCAGCTCCAGGAAGCGCGAGTCGATCGCCTCGACTGAGCCGTCGTACTCGCGCTCCGTGACTTCGTGACCCGGGTGCGGCAGCAAAAAGCACGCCACTTTCTCAAAGCACGAGCTGATCTGCTCGCGGGTGTCGGCCAAGTCCTTTTGCTTGCGCGATGCGAGCAGCTCCTTCATGTACGTCTTCATGTCCTCGCGCTTCTCCTGCAGCGTCTGCTTGCGCGAGAAGTCCTGCCAGTCGCGCACGAGGAAGTCGAGGCGCTGGAACGGGCGCGGCAAGGTGTCCTCATCTTCTTCGGTTGCTGCGGCGCCGACATGCTCGTCGCCTTCTTCGCCGTCCTTCACGCTCGAGATGCTGCGCGAGGACATGGTCGACAGTGACTTCTCCAGCGTCGCCGGCATCGAGTCCTCCGAGCGGCCAAACAGCGCCATTCTGCACACAAACAACAAGACGCAACGATGAATTAGTAGTTGTATGCCTAGTACACGAGTGCGCATTTAATCCCTCCTTACCGCCCGTATTCGGTAAAGAGTGCCAGGTGCTGCAGGTTGTCTTCCTGCACACGCTTGTCGACGTTGTAGATCTGGTACGAGCTGAGCAGCGTGCTCAGGCCAAAGATACTCGCCGTGAGCATCTGCGAGGTCTCCGAGTCGAACATGCCCTGCGTATCGATCAGGAACACTGCGATGTCTTCGCCCGTGGCGCTCTTGCGGATGAACGGTGTCTCCCACATCCAGATGCCCGTGGTGTTGCGCTTGCGGCCGGCGCGCCATGAGAAGCCCTTCTCACCGTGGGTCTGCTCCATGTTCGAGTTGCCTTCGAGCTTGCCCTCGCCTGAGCCTTCGACGCCCGCGAGCACCCAGTCCTTCCACGTGGTGCCCTCAGCGGCGTCCGCGCCTTCCTTCAGCACGCGGCCGTGGGTCGCGTGACGCAGGTAGCGCAAAAAGAGGTCCAGCACGAACGACTTGCCCGTGCGGAACGCGCCGACGACCGACACGATCGCCACTTTCATGTCCTCTGGCACCTGCGCATTGTCGTCGTAAAGGTCACCACCATCTTCAATATCGCTCTATCTATTGTCAACATGCGGCATAATAGGACGACATAGCATACCTTGTGGAAGATCTCGCGCAGCGCATCTTCGTCGAGCTCAAAGTTCGTGCCTTCGTCGTTAATGCTCACAATCTGATTCCACAAAGCCCAGAGTCAGCCTCATTTACCGCCATTCCTCACAGCAGCAGCAGCAGCAGCAGCACACACCAATAGGCATATGCATTCCCATTCGCATGCATTGTGAGACAAAGGAATCATTCATGTGGCGTTTTGTTGCGTACCTGGCGCGCTTTCGGGATCTCTTCCTCTGACTTGATGAGCTCTTCGACGACGCTCACGGGCGCAGGCGCGACTGCGACTGGCACCGCTGACGTCACGGGTGCTGACGGCGGTACAACAGGAGCAGCAGCAGCAGCAGCATGAGCGGCCTTGGGACTGGAGTGAGGGGACGGGAGGGCGGCGGTGTCGGCCATCGTGAAGGAGGTGCTTGTTTTTGTTGTTGATATCGCACGTGGAGAAGGAAATGAGGGTGGTTGCGTTGTGTTGAGGCTGATATGATGGGAATCATGTGAGAAGGGGGAAAGAATGAAGGCGGTACTGTTACTCGCTTCGCAAAGTGCGAATGAGTTAGTCGATTGAGAGAGGGACAATTGGCCTTGTATAATAATCTCACAGACAAACAATTGGAAAATTAAGGTTTTTTCTACCAGAAGAAGTATGGAAGTATTAAGAAGGTAGATAAAATAAATATACCTTTTAAAAATAGAAAGTGGTGGCATTCTCTTTGATGAGCATGGCGTGATGCGAGGGGATACAAAATGGCTGCCAAATGGGACAATCTGAACCGCAGAATGGACAGCAAATTAATGGCAAAGACGGTTTTCTGTGTGCTGCTCCTCGCGCTTTTTAAGATGGAATTTTCAATGTGGACTTACGCGTGTGTATGTGTGTATGTGTATGTGTCTGTGTTGGCGGTAATTAGTGTACAATGTATCTTCTTCTTCACGTGGTGATAATAAATTCTATAGAGACATGCATCCTTACCGAGTGCGTGACCTCAGTCTGTATGCAATATGGTCTGCTGGGTTCAGGAAGCTGCGAGGCGGTCGTTCTGCGAGAGCGAGCGCAGGCGGCGGAAGGGCTCGAGCGCCCACTCGGTCGCTGTCCGCCAGGCGCCCGCCGCGACGTCGTAGAGCACGTAGTTGCCGCTTCCTGGCGCTGCGTCTCCAAAGTGTGGCTCGCGCAGCTGGGCGAGCGCGACTTTCTGCCCAAAGCGTTGCGAATTGTCCTTGACCCACCAGAGCACCGAGTAGGTCGCGTCGGCGTTGCACTGCATGATCATGCCCGGATACCAGTAGCCGCCGTAGCACACCTCGACCGGGTCGCCGCGCGCAAACTCGATGATTTCTGCTGGCACGAACGGCTCTGCTTTAGCCTCTTCTTCGTCGTCGTTGCGACCATCTTCATGGACGTACTTGCTGCTGTTGCTGTCGTTGTTGTCTTCGCTGCAGTCGTTGCTGCTCTCAAAGCTCGAGGCCTCGGATGCGTCTCCGCAGAGTGACGCTGGAGGGGAAATGGACGCGTACTGCTCGTCGATCTCCGCCAGATACGCGTTCACCAGCTCGAACGCCTCAGCGAGGATCTGGCGCATGCGGCAGGACGCGAACGGCGCGCGGTCGAGCCCCTCTTCGACAAAGGTGTACGCGCGCTTGAAGCGCTTGAGCAGCCCGTCGATCTCGTAGTAGCGCGGGTCGAGCGACTGTTCCTTGCGGCACAGCGGGCACGAGTTGAAGCGGTGCTCGGCGGCTTTCGACAGGCACGACCAGCAGAAAGTGTGCGCGCACGAGAGCGTGATCGGGCTCTTCACTTCCGTGCTCAGGCAGATTGGGCACGACGCGGCACGCTTGTCGATGCGGAAGTTGCCATCTGGGAGCACG
Organism: Globisporangium paroecandrum; assembly: GCA_023333955.1. Classification (NCBI taxonomy): domain Eukaryota; phylum Oomycota; class Peronosporomycetes; order Pythiales; family Pythiaceae; genus Globisporangium; species Globisporangium paroecandrum. Next base: position 21,430 of record JAASFU010000329.1, on the reverse strand, counting down.
CAGAGCATGATGCGGTCCGTCAGCGCGCTGGCTTCCACGCAGATCCGGTCGAGGCACTCGGCGTCGTAGAACGACTGCTGCTTGAGATCTTCCAGCACGGTCGGCTTGAGGTTCGTGCCGAGCATCTTGTCAAACTTCTTGGTGATCTTGACGATCGCGAGGGAGTTGAGCACGACGAAGCGCCGGAACGTGTCCACTTTCTGCGAGATCTCGATCGCATCGAGCAGCAACGACCGCGCCTTCGCCGGCGAGAGCACCCACTTGTTGCCGAGCGCGTTGCGCAGCACCAGCAGCTCGAAGAACTCAATCTGCTCCTGGATGTTGGCGTGCGCCAGGTTGATCTTCTCCATCTCACGCGTCAGCAGCGCGTGAAACGCCTCCTCTGTCGCCTGGTCATCACCCTCACTGCTTCGTTGTTGCTGCTGCTGGTCTTGGAACTGGCGGATCTGCTTCTTGAGCAGCTTGTAGTCGACGTAGTCGTTCTCCCACTCCTTGGACGCGAGTCCGCGCATGCGCTTGCCGAACTTCATCTCTCTTGGTGCCTCTGTATGTGTACTTGTGTGTGGCTCTTGGCGACTGGGCTTGCGTGTGTTGGACTTGGGGGCTGGCTTGCAAATGAGTTTGTGTGAGCTTGGAGGTTTTGTTGTTCCTCTCGCACTGGGCTTTTTTGCGAGTGAATCTTCTGGAGAGCGTCTGCTGAATTGAAGACGCACTGGTTGCGTGAATGTGCCGCGAAGGCAAACGGCGACTCAGATGAGTGAGTGGGGAGAGTGTGTGTTGCGCGTGCATCGGGAATCGCCGACCACAAGTGAGACGCTCCGAGAAGGACATTGAATCTTGGTGAGATTCATGGGTACTGTGGAACCTGGCTTCACTATGCTCGTAACGATATCGAATCTTTTGTTCGTGGTTGGTCTACTGACACGGACAAGGGTTGTGAAGACGACTTGAAATTTGTGGAAAAATAAAGTGAAAAACGAGCTGCTCGACTCCATCTTCATTTGAATCAGTGCATGTGACTTCATTTTGAGTGTAAATGCTGTTCAATGCACTGAAATAAGATATATGCTGAGCTGAATCTTCACAATTCCGTGACAAACCACTTGCAAAACAGATTTTGATGCTAATTTTCCAAAAAAGAATCCTCCTTCGACTTTGGGAATCTCAAGAGAGAAGTTTTCTTCTTGAAAAGAACTCCACCAAACTAATCTACTTCTTTCTTCTTCCAGTCTGATACTTCTCCTTCTTCGCTTCAGCACCGCTCACTCCAGTATTCACATCAACTGACTCCATCAACAACACACACACGTCTCTGTTGTTGCTCTTCCGCCTTGCATCCCAAGACTCAGGCCTTTCCCTCTCTCTGCCTCACCACATTTCTTTCAGATTCTGGTCCAAGCGAGTGTGGAACAAAATGCAAGAGGAAGCTGCCACTGCGAGAAGAGAAACAGCACCGGGAGCGTTACCAGAGCTTGCACTTCTTCTCGGGGTTCATGGTCGTGCGCTTCGGACACTCGAACGTGCTGGCAAAGTCGTCGCTGTTCATCATCACGCCGTTCACGCGCCACATCTCCGGTGCGTGCGGGTCCGTGCTTAGCCGCCGCACCATCGCTTCGTCGCTGCTTTTCGAGCAAAACGCCTGCGCGAACGAGACGAAAAACAACTTCTGCGCGTTCGCCAGCGACAGTTTCTGCGTGCCGTCGCCACTGGCTGCGGCGGTGGTCGCCGTCTGCTCCTCTGCCATTAACCTCTGGAACGCGTTGAACGAGAGCTTGACGCCGCCATTGTCAGCGATGTTCTCGCCCAGCGTAAAGTTCCCGTTCACGTTTCCCAGTACCCGACCCGCGTCAAACGCACTGACCACCGGAAACGCGTCGTACTGATCGACCAGGCACTTGGCACGTGTATCAAACTCCTGCTCCGTCGTATTCGTCCACCAGCTCACCATGTTGCCGTCGCCGTCGTAGTTGCGACCCTGCGAGTCAAAGCCGTGTGTGAGCTCGTGCCCGATGATGCTGCCGATCGCGCCAAAGTTGCGCGCCGCATGGTACTTGCTCGAGAAGAACGGCGGCTGCAGAATGCCCGCTGGGAACACGATCTGGTTGCCCGCCGGGTTGTAGTACGCGTTCACGGCGCTCGCAGTCATGTACCACTCGTCCCGACTCACGCGCGTACCGATCTTCGCCACCGCCTTCTCAAACTGGTGCCGCGACAGGATCTGGATGTTGGTCGAAAGCTCGTCGTTCGTTAGAATAAACGGGAACCGCTCCTGTTTAGCCGAGTGGCCGATCAGATTCGACACCATCTTCAGCTTCTTGGTCGCGGCTTCGCGTGTGCGCGCATCAAGCCACATCAACTTGGCGAGCCGCTTCTGCATCACACTCTCGATCTTCTGGACCAGCTCGTTCGCGCTCACCTCGCTCTTGAGATCAAACTGCTTGAGAAAGTAGTACTTACCAATCAGGTTAGGAAAATACGCCGTCACTTGGTGCAGACACACTTTCCAGCGCGGTGAGCGCTCCTTCTGTCCCGTGAGCTTCTTTCTGAAGAAATCAAAAGCTGCGTCCACAAATGGCTCGGTCAGTGTTGACGAAAAGTGCTGGATGTACTGGAACATCATGAACATGCGCAGTGTGTTCAGGTCTGTCTCCGCCACGAGCTCCTCCGCGGCGTCAAAGTAGCTCGGCGTCTCGATCACGACTGTCGACAGCGACGACGTGTTCACGTGCTTCTCTAACATTCCAGTGCCGTTGATGTACGCGGCAAAGAGCAGCGGATACTTGGTCATGGCGTCGCTCATGTTGACCAGATTGTACGTCTTCGTCGGGTTCGTGAGCTGCTCTTTCGGCACAAATATCTTGGCTAATTCGCCTTCAAAGTCCACGACGATCACGCCGTCCCGCGTCGCGTCCGACTGCGAATGCCCCGTGAGCTCAAACATTTTTGTGATGAACGCGCGGAAGTCGCCCACGATGTCTTTGAACTTTTTCGAATCGAGATAATACTCGGGATCCGGCAGCGTCAGCCCCGACTGCGACGCGTACAGCACGTACTTGGTCGCGTCTTTCGCGTTTGGTGACACAGCGAGTCCTGTCAGGAAGTCCGGCCCTGTCTGCGCGAGCTCCCCCGCTACTGTGAACAGCTCGCGCTTGGTCTCCACACGCGCAAGCTTCTCGAGTCCCGCCCGCAATGGCGCGATGCCCGTCACGTTGATCGCGCTCATGTTCATGCACGAGTTGTACAGCTCGCCGATGAACGGCCAGTTCTCCGCCAGGATGTCGCGCAGCACGGCTTCGTTGCGGTCTTGCACGGCTGTGAACGACGCGTACACACTCGACTTCTCAGGCGGGATCTCGCTCGCCTCCACCCACTTGCCGCACGAGAACTGGTAGAAGTCGTCGCACGGGTCCACGTCCTGGTCCATCATCGCGACCACTTCTTCCGGGAACGCCTCACGCCAGCTGCGCGTCGTGCTCTCGAGTGCGTTCTTGATCTGGTTCCTGCGCACGACCAGGTACACGATAAGCAGGAAGAGCACGGTCATGATCACCACGGCTCCCATGAACAGCGCACCAGTACGCCGTCGATTCTGGAAGAACACGATGCCGCCGCCGTTCGCCGCGTCGAAGCGCTCGTCCTCATCGTCATCGTCATTGTCGTCCACATCGTAGTCATCCTCGTCCCCCAGATGGGTCGACGTGGTTGATGTCGTGGTCGCGGGGGTCGTCGGCCGCTTGCGCTGGACGCCATCGCCGCCGCTCTGTTCCTCCTCGGAGCTCTGCACCGCCAGCTTGCTGTACTCCTGCTTCGGGAGCTTGCGCGTCATGCTCCTCACCTCCGTGTTCTGCTGCTGCTGTTGTACAGGCGCGACCTCTTTCCTTTGCGTCTTCATTCCATCATCGCAGCGCAGAAAAAAGGGACACATGTACGATAGAAGCTTGATAAAGTACGATTTAAGAGCTGCTGCTAAAGTACGGATTCGATTAAGTGCGACAAGTGTACCACTTCCTCGTCAGTGTACCCATGTGTTTTTGTTCCACATGCCAGCCGCACTGAAACCCGTGGCTTTCGAGCGTGTTCATGCATTGAATGAAGACTTATACGAAGGTAGGTACATGTTTTGCAAGTGGCAAGCAAGGCGCTCGCTATTGCTGCGCACTTGCGTACAGCCACCGGAACTGGAACGTGTAGCCGGCGCCAAAGTGCTCCAGGGGTGACTACGCGGCGAAGACGACCCAGAGCACCAGCTTCGACTGCACGACCTGCCACTGGGTCTCGAGCACGAACGCGAGCTGGTGGATACCTGAGAGTGCGCCAAGCTTCCTCGAGAGCACTACACTCAGCACTAGGAACGACACGAGCTCCAGCGACACATAGAGCAGCACATTGTAGATATCGCGCTGCAGCGTCCCAAGGTCCATATCCATTTTGGCGGAAGGCAACTTGATCGGTGCATTTCCTCCTTCGCGAGCCTCTAAGCACATTGAGCCGCCGAATTGTAACGCACGGCGAGACGACATCTAGCAGGATCGGGGCCAAGATTGTGATCATCGAGGTCGCAGACTGCATCGAGTAGATCACGTAGAGCGCGTGGAAGATCTCGACGTTGAACACGACCATCCCGGGCTTGAGGTCTTCTACTCGGTGGACGCTGGCGCTGACCCAGTTCTTCGCAGCGAGTTTCAACACTGACAAGAGTGGCGCAAACGCAGTCTGCTCGTGGGGACCGAGTCTGTTGAACACGAGGCTGAAGACCGGATACGTGTAGATGAACGAGGCTTTCTTGGCCACGAGTATGATGTAGTTGACCAGCTCGCCTCGCACTTCTCGATTCTCTTGAATCAGTTTTCCCCAGAAGGCGAAGAAGCAAAGCGCCAAGACGAATGCATCCGCGGGAGCTGCGGGTATAATCGGGAATGGTAGAGGGTACCTGATTTGGCATACCATTGCGAACGCAACAGTGGTCTCCATGACGGCTGCAACAAGCGAGACCCAAGCGATCTGCGCTGCTGTGACCTCGAGCCGGTCGCGTCTCATGATCTAGTGAAGCTCTACTAGAACCGTGACATTCGACGTCAATGCGATTAAGAACGCGCGCAGCCAGAACGTGTGGCTCTTCCTGAGTCCCATTTTCGGAGGCTGCAATGGGATCGCGTCGATCACCGTGATCATCGCGAGATGCGGCAGCGGAGTCAGCATCAGAACAGCCCAGGCGCGAAAGGAAGACGTGGAGCTGCAGTACTTCTTGAGTCGGTGAAGTCGCTCAATCGAGTACTTGCCATGGCGGTCTGCATGCGCCGCCGCCCACGCTTTTGCGCAGAGCACACAGAGACTTTCCAGCTGCAGGGCCATTGAGGCGGCTATCCGAGAGAGGCGTTGCATGCTGCGACCTCTCTTCAGCGCTGAAGCTCTTAGTTGGCGAGACATCAAGCAGTGAGCAGAGTGGTGACTGGTGTGTATGACTGACCTGTGTGTGACGCACTCCACAGACGTGCCAGGGTTGATGCACACTTGGTTGCGCAAAATAGCATACGCGCCACCATTTCGGGCGAAAGCCTGCCCACCAGAATAGAAAATAGGGCGCAGGGCCCGCTTCTCATTGTTATGTTGGGTGCCAATCAGCCAGTCAGCACCAGCTGTTCGACATGTAAATTCATACAACCAGATGCTGAGCCAGAACAGGCACCAGTTAACAACCGAACCGCAGATTCGAGAGAGAGAAGAATCGACCTAGGAAGCGTTCTTGGTGACAATACTCATCTCGTGCGCTTCACCTGGCAGTTCCAAGTAATGCTGGCGGTTTCGGTACGCCGGTTACAGGGGACCAGGGGATGTGCTGGTCACGCTCTGTCCCGAGGGGTGCGTGCTGATTGACTGCCTGACTCAGGCGGAAGAACGACCCTTGGGCAAGCCTTGCTGAGTTGTCAGCCAATATGGAGCTGTGTGGGGTGAAAATCACCATGCACACCAATTGCGTCAAGGCATTCCATCGATTCGCAGATCTCATTTACCCCCTCCCTCCCAGACCTGTGGCCAGTGACAATAACATAACAGCCCCTCTCTCTATTACTGGCGCTTCTCATCGGTATGAGTCAACTGCCGAATGTACCACGATAAAAAAAGTCGTCAATGGTCACGAAAGGAGCTGGACAGCTCGTCCATGTGCTGGTATTGAGAGCAAGGGGGCCTTTCCTGTGTAATGTTGCGCAATGGATCACCTTGGGTCTTCGTAGACCAGTCACTTCCATTGCTCCACCTTGGCGAGAAAAGTCTCGACGACCATCCGCGTGCCTCTATAAGCCAACGCGTTGCGGTTCCGTTGACTGCTTTGTAGAGCTTTTGGCCATTGCTGCTCTTCAAAATGCTTGTCCTCTTCTTCCACTGATAGGACTGACTAATCTTCGCACAGTAGCAACCTGCTCAACACGCATACAAAAACACAACAGAGGGCTTCTAGATAGTGATAGCGCCTTTCTTTCACGTATGTGTGTATGTACGCGTTGCCATCTTGTTTTCTGTATGGAAAATAACAATCCCAGGAAAGAAAACCACTGGTCTCCATGGGCACCGGACAAAGTGCCGGCGAGTAACAACGGTGGGTTTGTGCATTATTTACTGTAGATACACATGAGGTGAGTACGTGCTGTCGTCGTCACTGCGCTGCGCTCGTATTATTCGACTTCAGCACACTACCGATGACTCCAGCCCCACCTGTACAGCCTGCTTCTGCTTCCTCTCGTATGCGCTCGTCCTCATACTCTCGGTCTACGGCTTCGTCGTCATCTTCGTCATACGCACCGTCGTCGTCATCCTCATCCTCATCACCTTCACCATTTCTGTTTGCATCGTCACCATCTTCATCATCTTCACCGCCACTGCTCATGTAGTCGTTCCCTTGCTGGTACAGTCCGAGATCCTCCGCGATGTCGTCCATGTGCTCGATGTCCACGTAGCCGCTGAGCGCGTCGGACCGCAACACCGCGTGGATGAGCTTCTCGGCGATCTCGCACTTGAGGTCGCGGATCGATGCGTTGCGGTACCGCTGCCAGCCGATCAGCAGCGTCGCGTCGTTCAGCTCGCGCGGACACACGATATTGTCCTGGGGGTCGTCGTCTGGCGCATCGATGCAGATGCCGGCATCGCGTGACGCGCTCACGTTCCACTCGGGCTTGTCGGCGCCGGCGTACTGGGTCCACCACTCGCTCACGATCGCGATGAGCGCAGGCAGCACATGCGACTTGTACGCGCGCTGCACGTCGTCGGGAACAGGCACTTTGATGCGCGCCACGCGGGCGCCGCCGTCACTGTCACCGCTTGCGCCGAGATCTCTTCCCCTCATCGCGCACAAGTGTGAATGTGAATTGGGGATTGATTGATATTGACCGTATGATACACGGTCACTCGAAAAAATGGAGGTCGTTTTTCTATGAAACCTTCAAAACTCGATGCAATACAAAGCCTCTACTATTTTATAAAGAGCTTTTAGTGTTTGTAAAAGTGTCCTTGAACCCTCTTTTATGCACGGTGAGCACGCTGACATCAAGTAGAGGCTACTATTTGAGAACTCAAGGATACTTTTACATTAAAACTGAGCGACCATTTTTGTTGGAGAAAATAACGCGTACTGTAGAACGCGTAACAATTCCACGCTCACAACAATATATCGTGAACTGTGGTAACATGTGTTCTTATCATTTCCGAGCTTTTTTCCCCGCTCATGAAAAAGCTCACACCGCCAGAGCAGCAGCGTCCGACACCTGCGTGTACGCGACCTGATCTGTCCCTCCACTGATGCGCGTCTTCAGCTTCTTCGGTACGCTGGTGCCATCAGCACCACTCTCGTTATCTCCATCGCCATTCTCCAAGATGTACGCTGGCAGACAACGCTCCATAAAGTTCTTGACAACCCCCTTGTCGAAAGGGTTTCGGAACTGTCCCTGTTCCGTGCGCATGTGCTGGTACCGGTGCGAGTTCATCACTTCATTTGTCGTCAGATTCTTCGCCGTCAGGTACAAATGGAAGCCAAACAACTGCGCCACGGGCAACAGCATTACGCCAAAGTACACGACTCCAGCGAGCACGAGGAACGAGAAGCCGCGCAGCGACCAGTAGAGGTACAACACATACTCGAGCAGCACAATGTTGACCGTGAGCATGCCGACGAACGCCATAAAGTACACGTAGTTGTCTCGCCCCACACAGTTGTCCACAAATGGGCAGCTATTCGTGCGCAGATAGATAGATGCAAGACAGTGGTTTGTTAGAAATCGTCAAACAATGTCGGAATACCAAAAGTGAGTTGGCTGAGTACGTACTGGTGGTCGAACTGATGGATGCACGTCTTGCACACGCGGCAGTGCTTGGAGCGCAGCGGTCGCTGGATGTGGCAGCTGTGGCAGAGCGGGCGTTCGAGGCACTGACTCGCGTCCTGACTACTGCCATTGTCATTCTCCTCATTTCCGCCAATCATCGCGTCGATCTCGTCCGAGTACTCCTTCGCAAAGCGCTCCTCTTTCCTCACGTCGCCTGGGCTGGTGCGCTTTGTCAGGAAGAAGAACACCCACGTGGTCACGTTCCAGATCAAGTGCGGCACGGTGACACATGTCATGTCTGGCAGCGCCGGCATGAGCACGGTCACGTACATGAGCGTCGCGAGAACAATGTTCGCGAGCACAAAGTAGTACGGCGCGCGACTCGCTTCCCACCACGCGAGGATGTTCCAGCGGTTGCGAAACACTTGGCGCGCCAGATACGTCGACACGCGCTTGTAGCCCTTCAGCACTGCGAGGTCGTACGGCGATCGTCCCTGATGATCTTTCGCTTCCAGGTCGCTCTCGAGCTCTTCTACGAGGTACTGCACAGTCGAGAGCTCGCCGCGCATCGCTGCGAGATGCAATGGCGTCTGGCCGAATCGGTCGGGGCCGTCAGTGCGTAGCCCGAGGTACTGGAACACGGACACGATCTCGGTCGCGCCTTTGTACGCGGCCCAGTGGATCGCGCTGTCCTCATCAATGTCCACTAAGCTCACGTCTGCACCATGGCGGATCAAATACATCACGAGCAGCGGGAACCCGTTCTGCGCAGCGATCAGCAGCGGCGTGCGCTGCTTCATGGCGTCCGCGCGGTTCACATCGATACCAAGCTTCACAAACGTCTTGAGCGCCACGAGGTTGCCCGCCGAGCACGCCCAGTGGATCGGGTGCAGCTTGACCGAGTCCTCGCTCGGCAGGTCCATCGGCGCGTTCACACTGTGCAAGTACTCGAGCATCTCCGCACCGCCTTTCTGCGCCGCCCAGTGTGCGAGCGTGTGGCCCATCGGGTCTCTCGCGCGCACCATCTCGTTGCTGGCATCCTGCTGTACAATAAGCTCTCGGAGTCGCTCGAGATTGTTGCGTTTCGCACACACGAAGAGCTCTTCTAGCGGCGTCAGCTCGCGCGCAGGGACCGGTTGCTGCTGTTGCATTTGATGATGATGGTGATGCACGTTTGCTAAAGCGTCGCTGGGACGCGGCAGTGGCGGCGGCGTATGCCCATGACTGTGGCCGTGACCGCCACCTCCGTGGCTGTGGTCGCAGGCGCCATGGTGCTGATCCTGATGCTGGTTGTGCTGCGTATGCGCGTCCAGATCCTCCTGGACCGCGAGCGTGTACGTCTGCGCCATTCTTCTTCTCTTTCTCGCCACTACTCACGCGCCCGTCGCAATCTTCCTGTCCCGCAATGAACAGCTTGAATCTGCTACTGATGATGACAGCTCGAAAGAGGAACGGGATCATGCGACAGCAAAAGCAGCTTTCGGGATCGGGAATATGGTGTGGCACAACCTGCATTCATACTTAGACAGAGAGAACAAAAGCTTCATGCCACACCATTTTCGAAGGGTCAATAGCTACATCATCACTTGTAGCAGTGCATTTAGGAAGAAAACTATCCCAAAGCAGTATATTAGTTTATGCAGCTGTTGCACTATCATTGGCTGATTATTTCGACAATACAAGGCATGATTGGCTGAAAAACACTGGTTGGCGGATACTTGGGCATCAGCGACTGCAAAATGCACACCTCACCAACTCCAGAAGCGGCACACGCGTACAGATAGACAACAGACATACCATCATGGCGGGCAAGCGCACGCTGACGCAGGCGAACGGCGGCGACGCGAAGCACAACAAGCCCCACAACAGCGACAGCAAAAATGGCAATGGCAATGGCAATGGCGTGAAGAAGCACAAGCGCCTGTCTGCGAAGGAGAAGACGCTCACCATGGCGCCAAAGAAAGCAGCAGCAGCGGTAGCGGCAAAGCCCGTGGTGAACGTCGCGAGCAGCGCCAACTCCAACTGGTTGGCGCTCAAAGCGAAGATTCAGAAGGGTGACAACCCGAAGAGCCGCGGTGCTGCTGGTGGTGGTGGTGCAGGTGGTGGCGAGAAGAAGCGCGACCTGGACGTTCGCGCGCACAAGCTCAAGGCGAAGGAGGAGAAGCAGCAGAAGCGCAAGCAGCAGCGCACCGCCGAGTGGATCGACAACGCGAGCATCCTCGCGATGGATTGCGAAATGGTTGGCGTGGGTTTGTCCGGCAAGACGAGCGTGCTCGCGCGTTGCAGTATCGTGGACTACGAGGGCAATGTCGTGTACGACAAGCACGTGCGTCCTGTGGAGAAAGTCACAGGTACGAATGAAGTTGCAACTAGTGCTGCTGCTTTTGGTACTAATGTATGGAAGAGCTTGGCACTGATACTTTTGTGCTTGCTGTGGTCGGTACCACAATGTTCTGTTGATACTCTTGTAGATTTCCGTACGCACGTGAGTGGTATCCGATCGCGCTCGTTGAAGCACGCGATCCCGTTTGCGCAGTGCCTGAAGGAAGTGGGCAAGCTCATGAAGGACAAGATTGTCGTGGGCCACGCGCTCAAGAACGATTTCCAGGCGCTCATGTTCACGCCGCCGAAGAACATGATCCGCGACACGGCGCGCTACCGTCCGTACATGCGTCGCAAAATGAACGGCACGGTACGTAATCGTGTTCTGCGAAGTGCCCAACTTGCTAATCTATTATATGGATGCCTGGACTTATGTATGCACTGTGTTGCTCCCATTTGTACAGAAACTGTATCCAAAGTCGCTGAAGCACTTGGCGGAAGAAGTGCTGGATCTTCAGATCCAAGGCGGAGAGCACGACTCTGTAAGATTGTGATTTGCTGAATTGGCCACTATATCCCAACAGCCCACACGCTGACTTGACTTGATGTTGTAAACCTAGGTGGAAGACGCTCGCGCGGCGCTCCAGCTCTACAAGCGAGAGCAGTTCGTGTGGGAGAAGTACCTCCAGTCGGCGAAGAACCCGGGTGCGCTCGCCGGAGTGGCCCCCGCGCTGCCTCGTGCGGCCGAGAAGCCCAAGCAGAGCACCGAGCTCAAGAAGGCGCTCGACTTGGAGGATGACGACGCCGACGATGAAGACGGTGTGAGCGACAACGAAGGCGAGGGCGAGAAGAAGAGCGGCAAGCTGACGATCACCGACGCGAAGGACCTCGCGCTCATGGAGTACGCCGAATAGAGAGAGATGTTTTTTTCACGCAAGACCACAAATTCCAAGTTTAATACAAGATACTTGGATTTACCGCACCTTCTAGCGATGAAGTGTCGACTGCGTCGAGTGATGGATGTTCGTCCCTTTCTTATTCTCTATTGCTGGATTTGCGATCTTTGGGCGTCAGCTCTGCTGCGTGGTCTGATGCTCTTGGACGCTTGCTTCGCGCTGCCGCGGCAGCTATCGTGGCGAATCGTTGCTACTGTACTGTTCTGTATATGTTGCTGCTGCTTCTGTGGACTCTACGATAGAAGAGGTGCAACACGCCGCACGCATGCTTGGGCTACCTGCCACACTTGACGCCGCATCACGACGTGTGAGTGGGCCGAACACCACCTTCACCTGAAGGTGCACATACTGAGTGTCAGAAATATTCGAAGCCATCGCCATTGCTCACCTCAGCGGCTCCTGAAGATCAGACCAGCAACACGTCGTTCTGTGAATCCAATTTTGGTTCAGTGTACCGTTACAGTACGAGTTTTGACTTTGAGCATGGAGCATCAAAAGCCGGTACAGTGTACCGCTTTGAACCGTTAAAACCAATTCCATATGATGTGATAGAAACAGTACAGGGGTGGGTTCCGTTACGACGATAGCGCGTCTCGGTTTAGGTTCGAGCTGTTTTTGGTACCGCCCGCCCAAACAAGCGAACGACCAAGCCGCTCTGAGCCACTTTGCTCTTGGAGGCGTCGCTCACTTCCCCTCTCTTCTCCTCTCCACGCGCCATCCTCTCTTGAGCAGCTACGATGGACGAGCTCTGGCGCTCCGAGGACGCTAACGCGGTCGTGAAGGAAGCCCCTGTCGGCGGTGGCGGCGTTGATTGCAGCAATGGCGCCGACGCTCTCGTCATCGCCCTCAAGGAGAAGGAGAAGCAGCAGGAACAGCAGCTCGAGATAGTGAAGGCTGAGAAGGAGCACGACCCGTTGGAGCAGCAGGTGGTCCTGACCACCACCACCGTCACTGACAGTAGCAGCAGCACCATCGCCACCATCACCAAGAAGAAACGCCACTTTGAGGAGGTCGAGCCGGTCGTGTGGCACCTGAGCCATCGACCGTCGGGCGAGAAGACGCGCAAGAAGTTGACGCTGCACGACGACATCGCGCAGATCGGCTTTGGCGGCTGCGGCGGCATGTACAACTACTTTCTGGGCGTCGCGTCCGTGCTGCAGGAAGAGTACGACTTGGAAAACGTCATCTTCTCGGGTGTGTCCGCCGGGTGCTTCCCCGCAATGATCCTCGCGCTCGGTATCGACGTCAAGGAGTTCTTCTTCAAAGAGAACATCCCGCTGATCGAGCACGCGGCGTCCTGCTCGTACTCGGGGCTGGGCAAGTGGATCCCGCTCGTCAAGGCCAACACACTCAAGATGCTCCCTGAGGACGCGTACAAGCAGGCGAACCAGAAGCTCTACTTCTCGGTGACCGAGCTCCCGGCGCTCAAGAACCACGTGATCACAACGTGGGAGAACAACGAGGACATGGTCGACTGCATGCTCTCGTCGGGCCACGTGCCGCTCTACACGGACTCGCTCGTGTCTACGTACCGCGGCATGAAGCTCGTGGACGGCGGGCTGAGCAACAACAGCCCGATCGTGCACCCGGACCGGCCGCACAAGATGCTGCAGATCTGGAAGTGGCGCTGGATCTCGCCCACGTGGATCCTCGTGACCACGAACGCGGACTGGGCGCTCGAGATGTTCCGCATGGGCCGTGAGGACGCGCTCAAGAACCTGCACGAGATCGAGGACGCATTCTTCCCGGCGCACGCGGCCAAGCGCACGCGCCTCGCGTAAGAAGAAAGCGGGACCTCGATATCCCATCCCATACGGATACTGATATTTTTGGAGAAGAAGAAGACGCGGCCGATGAGATGAGATGTCAGTCACTCGAGCTGCTCGTAGACTGGAAAGGTGAGTGCTGGATATCTGCATGCTTGTATGTTTGATTATATGTGAAGACCGATTGGGTTTGGTTTGCTTGCGGAGCTGCGCATTTCAGCGAGTGCATGCAGCAGCAGTGTCCCCAAGGAAGACGACGAAAAAAACTCATGTTGCATGTTACATGATGCAGCATTTTGGTTCTTGGAGAAAATGATCATCCACTTTTCTTGGACACCACTGACTTTTTTTCAAATCCAATAAACTTTGCTTTCAAATTTCGATGCTTTGATTGACATCTGACTGGGTGTGGCTTTTTTCTTTGAGCCATCACCATCGAAGTTTGACCTGACAAACTGCGACAAGTAGCAGACCCTCTCGAAAGCGATTGGATATTTCCCCTCTTTTTACTCAGCAAAGAGCATAAACAGCCTGCATTCCCGCATTTCCGCATTTCCAGGTTCAATCGCTCAAGTGAAAGGGCGGCGGCGACAATGAGCATGAAGATGCTGGACGAGGACGTCCATCTCGCAGACAGCGGTAGCGGCGGCGCAAACGAGCAGCAGCAGGTGGCGATAGAGGTCGACGCGGACGCCGAGCAGCACGATAAGCGTCTCGACAGCCGCTCACGACTGCTCAAGCAGCGCGGCAGCAGCTCAAGCGCGTCTGGATCGACGACAGCAACGCAGCGCAAGAAGCGCGAAGGAAGCACGAGCAGCAGCTCTGGTATCACGTCGACGACAACAGCAAGCGCGGCGACAGGAGGAGGAGCAGGAGGTAGGAAGTTTACAAAGCCCAACGTGCTCCTCTTGGGGCTTTCCTTGTCTGCGGGAGGGGCGGATGACGACTGCAGCAGCGGCAGTACGCTGTTCACTCCTCCTTCGTCGTCTTTGGCCCAAGTTAACTCTACTACTTGTCTTGTCGCGCGCCCCTTAGAGCAAGGCGGAGAAGACGAGGACGACGATGACGAGGAAGGCTTTGGCAGCAGCGGCAGTGGGAGTGGTAGCATGGGGCTTCGCGGAAAGGACAACAAGGACGCGCGACGACGCAAGACCCAGGAGCGCAAAAAGAGTGGGGCGACGAAGATTACTGTCGACACGATTGCCAAGCCGCGCGGGCCAAGCTACACGTCGCCGCGCCGTGTCGCTGTCCAGGGCAAGTTCCGATACCTCAAGCCCGAGGAAATCCAGCGCGGACAGCTGCCAAAGTACGACTTCGCGGTGATCGCGAACCGCAGTGTGAAGATGCCGAGTCGTGTTGGGAAGCTCCTCAGCGACTGCCTATGCTGCTGCTGTCACCCTGGCGGTGGCGCTGGAGGCCGCGGTAGCAGCAGCAGCGCATTCAGCGAAAGCAGCAGCCATGAGCGCATGGGGTTCCGTCGCTTGTGTCTTGTGAACAGTCCGCTTTTGCGTGAGAGCGAGGACGAGCATCGTCGCATCGTGGACAAATTAGTCGGTCAGGGACTCTTGGTCGACATCATTGACGGCGGTCACTCGAAGGGCGAGATGAACTCGGCGTACTTCATCCTGCTGATCCGCGCGTCGGATGAAGTGGTAGACATGTTTGTCGACAGATTCCGCTTCCACTTGTGGATGGAGCACGGCGCCGTCGCAGACATGGAGCAAGACATCATCGGGCGGACGGATCCGCCGACCCCCGCTGAGCGTGTGCAGATTGTCGACTACATCATTGAGCAGCGCGCGAACATCACAACGAGAGACCCGTGGATCCACGACATGTTCCCGATGCACGACAAGCAGCTGACCGACAAGCTGATTTCCAAGTGGATCGCGTCGTGGCACGTGGTGGAGCTCGTTGACAAGAAGATTCTGAAGCAACTGCGCTATAATTTCGGCGAGAAAGTGTCGTACTACTTTGCGTTCTTCAACTACTACAACCAGTCGCTGATCCCGATCGCAGCGATTGGCGTTCTGCTGCAGTTTCTGCACGGATTCATCCCGACCGAGACGTACATGCGCATCCTTCCGTTCTGGGGCATTGGCGTGTCGACAATATGGTCATTCACGTTCCTGAAATCCTGGGAGCGCAAGAACGCGTCGATGCAGTACGAGTGGAACAAGAAACTGCACGTGAAGCAGATCGAGTACGCGAACAAGTACTTTTTCGGCGAGAAGAAAGTGAACTCGCTCACGGGCGAGATGGAGATTGTGTACCCAGCGTGGCGTCGCATCCCAAAGTACTTCTGTGTCTTTCTCTTCATGCTCTTCCAGATGGTGATCATGCTGATCCTCGTGGCGGTTTGGGTGACGATCTACGAGATGCTCAAGGCGAAGTACACGGAGAGCCATATTTTCTCGACCCAGTGGTTCCTGATCTTGCTCGAAGGTATGGTGTTTGGCATCTTCGTAGACGTGATCCAGTGGAACATGGTGGTGACGAAGATGGGTGCGCTCTTCACGCACTGGGAGAACTACCGCACGGAGGAGCAGTACGAGCGCTCGCTGATTCGCAAGCTGTTCCTGCTGGATTTTTTGAACTACTACACGTGGTTCTTCTCGCTCGCATTCGTGTTTGTGATCCCGGGC
Source organism: Globisporangium paroecandrum (assembly GCA_023333955.1). Lineage (NCBI taxonomy): Eukaryota > Oomycota > Peronosporomycetes > Pythiales > Pythiaceae > Globisporangium > Globisporangium paroecandrum. The sequence continues at coordinate 5,429 of JAASFU010000329.1, read as the reverse complement.
TTTGGCGATTACTTGACGAACTCGCTGAACCACATGGCGTTTGGGGATGCGATGAATTGCTGCTTTGGGCCGTACGTGGACCAGCACGGCGTTTGCATCATCTGTCCGCTGGGTCCAAAAGACGCGACGTGCATCGAGTGCGTCGGGTACTTCACGTTCGACCGTCATCACGTAGACTTGAGTGCGATGTTTGTGACACCGATCGTTGTGACGCAGCTGCTGAATATCGCGCTGGGAGTGCTCATGCCGAAGCTCGTACGAGCGCACCGCGAGCGCGCTCAGGCGTCTGCAGATGCGGAAGCGCAGAAGCGGGTGATGGAAACCGGCTCAATGAAGATTCTTGGCTCGCTCGACTACGAAGACAAGAAGTCGTCGCAGTTTGGTAACAAGTCGAACGCGCGGTACCTGGAGTACACAGCTTCGGAGATTGAAGTGCTGAACAAGAAAGCGCGCGAGATTCTGTTCGACAGCGAGCAGGACAGCTACGACCCGTACAACGACTTTCACGCGCTGACGGTGCAGTACGGGTTCACGGTCATGTTCTCCATTCTGTGGCCTTTGATGCCATTTGTGTGCTACTTGATCAACGTCCTCAAGTTCCGCACAGACGGGTACCGCCTGTGCAAGACGCTGAAGCGGCCGATTCCTCGACGCGCGAACGGTATTGGCGCGTGGAAGGGCATCTTGACAGCGTACGCGTACATCGCTGTGATCGTGAATGTGCTGCTGATTTGCATCTCGACTGGTGCGCTCGAGTTCTTTGACGACACGTGTGTTCGCGACATCCGGAACCAGTTGGAGAAGCAGGGAAAGACGATGAACGATTTCGTGCTCGGTCCGGACTTTGGTTGCTTGCACGTCACGTGGCGGCTGCTGATCATCTTGATCCTGGAGCATTTGCTGATCGGCATTGCGTACTTGATTATGATGCGCGTACCGAAAGTGCCGGAGTGGATCCACATTGTGATGAACGCTCGCGAGAACCAGTTCAAGGAGCTGCTGCGCGACCACGAGCACGATCTGTTCCCTCCCAACAGCAACCATGGCAACAAGAAAGAATCCAGTAGTAGCCGACGAAAAGATGGGGATACTGCTGGCGATGATGACTCGAAGGAGAAAGGTGTGCGACTCTCGGAATCGCGCATCGACATGGTCGGGCTCGTGAGCCGCTCTAACCGCATGTCAGCGATGGAGAGCGAGATCATGGCGCGGAACATCTCGATCGACTCGGTCACACCCGTGTCAGAGCGCGACCTGAGCGATCTGGAGGTGCCGAGCAGCAACGGATATCGCTCGAAAGCGCGAGAGCAGCTGGCGCGCCAGTGGTCGGTCGGTTCGGATTAAGTTGGTGGCGATACAAAGATCAAGGATGCACAAGGAGAAGAGGGCGAACAGTGAGGTCCAACTCAGTCGAAGAAAGAAGATCTTGGTGAGTGGCTCACGTTTCTCTAGCGGACGTACGTGATGTATGGTCGTGCGTTTGATTTAACATTTATACACAGATGCATGTCCTCACACTTTTGCGTGTGTGAGAGGGAGAATGGAATCGAATTCGTTTGCGTGATTCGTCCATACTTCATAGCTGTTTAGACAAAAATGGTGTCGTGTCTATTCTTCAATTGTGTAGTGTCCAGGCGCGTCGAAGAACAGTTCTCGGAGACCCAGGTTGCGGAATTGGTAACCTCGCATGGCGTCGATCGGGTCGGTCTGCTCGGTCATATCCACAGATTCGTACTTGTACCCAGCATTTTCAACATTGAGCGACCTGATCTCCACTTTTGCACCTGCGCATGCCGAGATGAGAAGCGCGCCGTCCAAAGCCAACTTATGGAGCGTGACGTCGCCATTCACAACCAGCGTCGAGCGTCTGGAGATGCAGATTTCAGTAGGCGACGGGAACTTCGAGCGCAGGATTGACTGGCTCGCGGCAAAGCTCGAAGAGTACACGATCTGCGGACCCGAGCAATCGAGCGGAATGCCCAGCCATTCGCTCCTCTCATTCTCTGAGCCAGAATCAACATCCACAAATGCAATGCCAAGTGCCGCGAGTTTCTCTCGGTTGACAGCGAACAAGTCGTGCTCAGCAGAGCCTGCGCACTGCGGTGGAATGTCTTGCTGCGCTTTTGCTTTCGCGCTCACGACATCGTTCTTGCAGGGCGAGTACACGAGCGACGGCGGGAAGAGCACCAAGCCGATGCGATTCTGCTGCTGGTTCTTCAACGCACCAGATGATGCTGGCGTTGAAGGAGACTCGGTTTCGCTGGCACTAGAGAGCAGCTCTCGGAACTGGACCAGGAGCTTTGGGTAGTCCTGCATCATGCACTCGAGGCGCGCGGGTGACGTGAAGCTCCTTGTTTTCGTCGCTGCGTCGAACTTGGTCTTTGGGTTGAAGAGCTCAGGCACAAAGCCCTTTGAGACGTTCAGGATCTTGTTGTACGACTCGAGCTCGACCACGAAATGGTTGATGTTGCCTGGAAACAAGGAGAAGCCCGTGCTCGGATCGTTCACGTCGCCGTCGGGGAACTGCTCCTGCGCTTTCGTGCGCAGGAACTGGTCCAGCTCGTGGTACTCGACATTGAACAGCGCAGCGACTTGACTGTCTTCATCGTTTGGCTGGGAGAACCGCACGACAGCACCCGAAGCGTCTTTCGCCTTGCGCTGCACGCTCGTAAAGTTGAACACCCAGTTGTTGCGCACAGACGCGCCGAGCATGGGCAGGAAGCTGTTGACAATCAGAAAGTTGGTGTCCTGGAAGAAGTGCACGTACTTCTTGCCCTGCTGCTCCCATTTGCTTGCGAGTCCGCTGCTGTGCAGCAGCGAGTGGACGTCGCCGTGTCCGTGAGGCTTCATGACCAATTGGTGCTGCTGTTTGCTGACATCGTCATCGGCTGTATTAGAAGACGACAACGACGAGACCGCCAACTGGAGCTGCTGGTTGTTGTCTGGATCAACGTTAAGACACGGCACTTTCTCCTGCTTGATGAGCGCGACCTGCTGCTCCTCCATGCCGAAGAACGCGTTGGCGATAAGGAACTCCCACGTCGCGTCGTGCGTCACGTCGGACGTCATGATCGCCAACGGGATGCGTACCTTGTCGGCATTACCGCTCGCGTCATTCGCATTCGCATTCGCCAGAACCTGGAGCGCCAGCAGGTGCTGGATGTAGCACTCCAGGTAGCTCTTGGATGTGAGCGTCTCCACTGGCAGCTTGAGCTTGATCCCTGCGTAACCCAAACGCTCACCCAGCCCACCAGCGACGACCACGAACGCGCTCTTGCCGATGTGACGCAGCCCGACTGCCTCGAGATCACGGAAGAGCTCCGAGTCCAGCTGCGCGACCTCAAGCGGCGCGTCTTCATCGTCGCCACCTTCAGCATCACCTGAGGAGCGACTCGAGCGCGGCACGGACGGGATCCAGTCGGCGTACTCATCCTGTGCTTGAGCTTCTGCTGCGGCAGTGACGTTTCTGCCAGGCGACTGTTGCTGCTGCTGCGCGTAGTAGAGCTGCGTCGCGTTGCTCAAGTACGTGTCGAGCCCGCCGCGGTACCAGCGCTCAAAGTGCAGCAGCTGATCGCGCAGCAGCACGGACGTGGAGGACTCCGCCTCATGCGGCGCGAGCAGCTCCAGCACGTGGCGCTGTCCCCACTTGGTCAGCGCCGATGACACGCGCGCATAGAGCGCTTCGCCAGCCTGGTCCGCACTCAACATGATCTCCTCGCCGTTCGGGTCGTGGGTGTGAGAGTGAGGAACTGACGAGGTACAAAATGGCAAAGTGAGCGAAAAGAGTGACGCTGGACCTGCCTCCCTTCCCGTCAGATTCCCCCCACAAGGTCAGGTCAAATAAAGAGGGGCCGGTGTTCTGGTTCAACAAGTAAACAGGCGAGAAGGGCTTGATGATGACAAAGCGAAGCAACAATTGAGATGGCCGCACGTGTGCATTGTAGTATACTTATCGGCTTAGTGATGTATGCTGCAAGTGGAAATGCTACTGTTCGACCTGTTCTACAGTGTGTTGTTGGTGGATGGGATGTGGGTGCCACAGAGACCAGACGCAGGCAAGTCTCTCGCTCCGAAGAGCGACAAGCGAGCAAGCGAGCTACGAGTCCCTCATGCACCACGACTGCTTTCTGCACTGCGTATATCATCAGTCGCATGGGGCAAAGCATGACTGATGGAAAGAAAAAAGTGCACTACTGATGGGACGGACATCTTCATATCACACAAACTACAATACAAATTGATGACATACATATACCACGAGCCGCCCCTCTTCGGTCGCCGAGAATGCAACAACGTTCGCGCATCGCCCGCAATGGGATCCGCACGAGCGCCGCTGAGGAGCCGAACAGCCCAGCGCCTCCTCCCCTCCCCCCTTCATTCCTCTTCTTCCCCATGACAGAGAAGAAGAGGGAAAGAAAAGTGAGAGAGAGAAAATGCGCCTTGACGGACTGAAGAATCTCCCCTCTCGGAAGCAGAACCGACGGCGCCCGCATCGGCCCACACCGCTGGCAACGAAGAGCGCGAAGAACGCACTCCCCATCCACCAGCGATCAGGACAACGCAGGCGCACAAAAGACGAGAGACGACCGCGTGGACTCGCTCTTGGCCCCAAATTTAACTCCATCGTCACGGCAGAAAGCGCCAGGCACCCCCTCGCGCACTCCCCCCGAAGGAGAAGGCACGAGGAAGGAGCAGCGAAACGGACAGCTGGTAAAAGAGGCGCATTCACACGCAGACAACTACATGCACATGCACATGAGCATATATATATACACACACATACAGAGGCTGATAGACGGGAGGTTGCGGCTGCAGTGATCTTCTTGGCACAAGTGGGAGTCTGTGTGTCGAGTGGTGGTGGAATTGCTGAATGAGCCAAATGGACGGGAGGCTGGTTGGACTGTGAGCCAACCACACCCACACAAACAATTGTAGCTATCCGTTTAGAAGTCCGCCCTCAATTGAAATGCAGCAAGGTAAATAGCCGGCTAGAAAACTCACCAAGTTTAACCGACTAGAAAGAAAAATGGCTAAACAGTCTGGAGAGGGCATAAGCCCTATGTGAACACAAACACAGCTGGTGCCATAACTCAGTACTCTGAAGCGCAAGATAACAAGCCTCACTAAATCTAGTACAGGCAACGTTCCCATTATTAACTTCCTGTGAAAAAACATATCCTTTCAAAACTGATCGATAAAACTTTGCGCTGGTTTGAATTTAAATAGCGCGCGAAACACTGTCACGCGTGTCAAAAGGCAAACACAGCGCGCGACAAGATGCCGAAGAAGCACTCACGCGTTCGTTTAACATGGGAGCAGAAGCGTGCGATCTGCAAGCTGTATCACGAGCAACCAGAGCTGCCTAGTCGACGAGCTCTTGGAGCGCGCCGCTGAGGTCGGAGTGGAGAACATGCAAGCAGTGACAAAGT
>JAASFU010000328.1:0-26932 GCA_023333955.1 Globisporangium paroecandrum | reverse complement strand
TGTTGGTGTTGGTGTTGGTGTTGGTGTTGGTGTTGGTGTTGGCGCCGGTGGCGGTGGCGGTGGCCAAAGGCAGGAATATGACCATGGAGAAGACAACGATGACAAAGATGACGAGGACGCCAGCGTTTTCGTGTGAGAACTAGGACAAGAGCCGTGGACAAAAAACCGAGAATCGACACGCTAGCAAGGTGCTCTTCACGTGCTTCGCAATATATGTGGGGCTTGACGCAGCTAATCACTCACTTTCGCCATTCTTTTCGAAATATATCGACAAGTTCGAACCGATTTCGATTGCATTACAGGGCAAAATCTCGACACTACATGTTTCTCTTCACCCACGAGCTCTTCGTTCGTGGAGCAGACGATTTAACGCTACGACTTGCCATTTTGTGGTGAATCCATTTGCTTTTTTCTCATAGAGACCGGCACACCTGATAATCAGATCACTCTAATGAACAGAGCTTCAAGCGCTCCTTCCCTTCTTTTCTCATCTCAGTAATGCATGATGAGCGAGCGAGTCCCCAGCAGCTCATGATGCGCATGAGCAAATCCCCAAGGTGTCGGTGACGCGTATGTGCGAGTGAGTGAATGCATGAATAAAAAACTACTTTCCTTGATCATATTCTCCTATTAATATTAGAAACCTGCCATACTAACGCCATGACGGTCGACCGCATACTAATAACTCAAATCATCTACTTCTACAAAAAAATGAAAAGCTACTTGCGAGCTTCTCTCTCTTAAAAAAATGGCGCTGGCTTGGGATGCGTGGCTTGGACTGGTGCTTGGCTTGGGCTACAGTACCGGATGGTGGGGATGGCTGATAATAAAAACTTGCTTCTCTTCTGCATTCTCTCTCTCTTGTACAAACTTGGGGTGGTGGGTGGGCTGGGGGGTGGTTCTCTCTCGTGCAGCTGGCGGCATCTCCGACGCGCTCGCTCCATGTTATTGATACAGGGGTAATATGGGAGGACGGGTCGAAGAACGTCAGCCGCAGAGGTGTGCTGTGCTGTGTTGCTTGGGATGTAGTTGGACAGGGGTGGGTGGCTTTTGGGGCTTGTTCGCGCGCGAGTAAATAAGAAATGAAGAAGCAGAGTTGGGTTTCTCTCTTGGTTGCCATCTTGCATCGCTCGGACTTACTCGGCGACGTACACGCCGCGCGACATGCCCACAGGCGCGTTCACGACGCACGAGAAGAACTCGACGGTCTGGTTGCCCGACGTGACCAAGACTCTGCCCGATGGAGTCTTGCCAGTCTCGTACAGGCTCAGCGCGATCGACGTCGGAACAGTTGGCACGGTGGTCATCTCCGGGGACCCGGAGCTGCTGCCGTACGAGTTGTAGTCGTCCAGGTCATCCATGTCGTCGCCGTAGTAGCCGTCCTGCGAGGACGACGCCGTGGACGAGCCCGAGTGCGAGTGGTGGTAGTAGTGCGTACCATCCGTCTGGTAGTGGTGCTGGTACTGGTTGCTGTTGTAGTACTCGGCGTAGCCGCGCGCCTGCTGCTGCTGTGCGTGGTGGTGGTAGCCGCTGTTGCTGCTCTGCTTGAGCGGCGGCGAGTAGTGGTGGCGCTGCTGCTGCGGGTGGTCATAGCCGCCGCCGTAGCCCTTGGTCGGAGAGTAGCCCGACGAGGAGCTCTGGTGGCGGTGGTTCGGGCTGCCATACCGCTGGGTGCTGTAGCGCGGACTTGCGTACATGGCTTGTGTGTGGGGGTGTGTGGTGATGTGGGGTGCGAAGGCGCTTGCTTTTTCTGGAATGCCAGAGCGAGCAGCCCACACGCAAATGCCGAAAGCAAAGCAAGCGCCTTCGCACAACACATGCGCAAAACAAGCAGCAAACCCAAACAAAGCAGAGCAAGCAAAACAAACAAGGTGGAAAAGGGGAGGACAACAGCAGCAGCAAACAAAAGGGGGGAAGAACAAAGGAAAGAAAACCGAGAGAGAGACAACTTGAGCGTAGTTTACGACGAGAAACGCCAAAAATAGCCCAGAGTACCACGCTCTGGCGCGTGTATGGACCAGCCCGAACCCTCGGCTGATTTGGAAGGCAGTCCCGTCTGCCACACCTTGCTAAAGCTGGGGTCCTTCGACTTCACGTAAATAACGTAATTCTGGTCAATAAAACACGGAATATCTGCCATCTTGTTGCTTAGCATGTTTGGCAAGTTTGTGTGCTCACAATGCAGCATGCAAATCGACGCCACAGCCCGATGACCCACTAACCAATAACGCTATGAGCACGAATTGATAACATTGATGCGAGTCGTCGCCCATTCACTGATCCGAGAACTTCCCTAGCATCCACGGAAATGACTATCACCACAGGCTCAATCTCGATTGCTGTGTCGAGCACTTGTACTATCGCTTCTCTCGCTGACATCCATAAAGTCAGGTAGGTCAATTTTGTAGCGAGCACAGCGCTTACCAGTTCTCGTTTGCACGCTGTGGAGTTCGCGTTGGGTAGACATACAGATAAGATGCCTGTTGGAACAAAGCAGTGCGTGATGTATCGCAGTCTCTCGCCTTCTATAATAATAGCTCGCCATCCTGCGCTCTTGGTTAGATTGAGTAAGGCGATGTATGTTGCAAAAGAGTGAAGTGATGAAAATGATCTCTTCCTGTTTTGGCAGCGCTTGGATTTAGTTTTGGTATTTATGGGATTTTCTTATAAATCGCCCAAATTTAGGAGGTCTGGTCGGAGAGGAGCAAGAATTTCAGCACGAATGTAAGTTATCCACGCAATCAGGCTGTTTTGCACGTTTGCATCGAGGCTGAGACTGGGGAGCGGTAAACTACGGAAGTGTGAGCAGCATCTGGGACAGCCAATTTTAAAATTACTGCGAGAGGGAGGGGGAACGAAAAAAACCTGGAAGCGCCAGAGAAAGAGCGAGACAGTCGTCGTGGCGTTGTTGCGGTGGATTGTTTGCCGTGGATTTTTGTTTTCGCAGGTACTATAGTAAACTTGCACACATTATGGAGGTACGGCGTTTTCTGGGCTTGGCTCTCGCAAAATCAAAGCTCAAAGCATATCCCTCCATACCAGCAGCATATTTCTCTGCACGACCGCGCACTTTCCATGAACGGTATAGGCTGCGATCGCGATAAATTTCGAAAAGCTTGTTTCCCCAGAACAAGCGAAGATCGTGAAGGGCAAGCCAAAAAGCAGCAGCCACAGCAGGGGTCGGGTTCGTATGTGGATACGAAGCTGGCGCCGCACAAATGACGCCGACACATGCTTTTGTCTGTTTGCCTTTGTTTGCTGGTGTTCTTCAGTCGACGCAAAAGGCTCTTGCCTTTGTTGTGCATTGCCAGCCGCCAGCCAGCCAGCAAATGGTGATTTTCGGCTTTATTGCAAAGTCAAAACATCAAATCAAAGCACGTTGAAGTTCGTCTGGTTTTGATTTTCTGTTTTGGTGACGGCGGCTGGCTGGCTGGACAGCAAGCCAGAACAGGTGAGTCACTCTCAAAGAGCGAGCATCCCACGGACATGTCAAAAGCGATGGTCATCATTCACAAATTGTACCGTATCACCTGTCAGCATCTTTTTGCCTTGCTTTGATTTGCGTTGTTGTGTCTGCTGCTTCGTCTTGCTAAGCCCAGCTTGCTTGCTTGTTTGTCAATCAAGCACAACCTTGCTGGTTGTTGTTTTGCTCGAGCATGTTCTCCATTAGTTTTGTTTGGTGTCACTTGTTGAGGCAGAGAACGCGGCGGCGTCGACGCACCCAAAAAAAGTAAAAAGCTGGTTTGTAGCGGCTGGTGATTCGACGTGAACGGGCTAGGGGAAATATACATTTTGACTTGCTTTTTGTATGACCGCGGAAAGATAAACAAGTGGCCAGCACAACCGAGTGCAAGAGATGTGCGATCCATGCGGGTTTGCGCTTGTGACGAGGGATGATGGAGAAAGCGAGCAGCTCCGCATACAAACTCCAAGCGAAACTTCGAAACAAAGGAGCTGGGTGCGGGTGAGTCACAAAATGGAGCCAGGGCTGGCAAGTTGTGGCCAGGGAACGGGGATGCGCGTGGATCCCCTCAGATCTGAGTCGGATCAGCGAATTGCTCATTCCAATCCACTGCGAGCTTGGAATCGAAAAACAATGGTCAGCTCAGATCTGAATCTGAGTGTGACATGCCCAGTCTCCTACAGTATTTTTAGGACAGGACATGTTTTACGGTACAGAACGACGGGTGTGCAAAATCTGTGCAAAACTTCTGAAAAACTCCAGAAGCGAAAAACTCCCGAACGGAAAAAACTAAAATTTAAAAAGCTCCGGTTCAGAACCAAAAAAGCTCAAATCTTCCAAATAAATAGCGAGTTGGCTCGCAATCGGAAGATTTGAGCTTTTTTGGTTCTGGATCGACTCGAAAGATCGGAGTTCCTCGCATTTCTGGATAATCCAGAAATCGATGTGGTCCACACTGAAACGATCCGATCTTGAAGAGCTCCATTCAAACACAAATATAGCCATCTCATCCAGCGTCACCAAGCAATCCCATTGTTCGTGCAGCTTATGTAGGTAGGATCACTGGTTGCATGCATCACACCAAACTCGTTCTTCCTTGCCACTGTGTTCGACGGCAACTTCATCACTTCATTCATCGTGCCCAGTACCACACTGGCTGCTGTCTGAGCCGCTGCTGTAATCGATTGGGACGGCATCATCAGGCCATTTAACCGTCGAACGAGGGGAACTCAATGAACAGAGTACAATATGCATGGAGGGGGGAATCACTTGTTGTCTGATGGGAAACTGAACACCTGATGTGTACTTCCGATGATCCGAGTGGCCCTGTATGTGTTCATTTCATAATGATCAATCCTTCCTACTCCTTCCTGCTCCTTCCATTCGCACACACCAGTGCGACTGACTACTGTGTACGGTAGCCTTGTTCACATACTTCATTGGCTGCATCGGTATCTATCGGCTTGTTTAGTCAAGCGCGTAGTTCGGGTGGACAGTTAAATATCGCTCTTGCTTGTTGGCTTCGACCTGCGCAGGCGTGAGTTTCTTCCGCGGCTTCCGGCGCTTGGACCCGCCGCCAAAGCCATTGAAGCTCGGGTCCTTGGTCTTGTCGTCCTCGTTGCCAATGTCGTCATCCTCGTCGTCGCGATCGTCCTTGCTCTCATCCTCCTCCATTTCCTGGTCCTGGCCATTGTCACCGCCCATGACGTCGTTGTCATCGTCCTCCAGGTCGACCACCGAGAGGATCTTGTCGCGCACGAGGCGGTCGATCACCGAGCAGATCATCTTCTTCTCGCGCGAGAGCTGCGCCTCCGACGTGATGTCCTGCGACGCCAAGTACCACGTCACCAGCTCGCCCTGCATCACGCCCGCATCGTCATCGTCATCATCGTCGTCATCGTCGCCATTATCGGCAGCGCCATCACCAGCTCCTGCTTCAGCGGCATCAGACCCAATTTGCGCACGCGCAGCTCGACGCGCGAACTTGGCCGACAGCGCGATCTCCTCCTTCTCGCGGATGTAGCGACTCACAGCTTTCTGGATCGTCGCGTAGCGCTCGAACGAGATCGAGATGTCGCCCTTGCCTGCTACTGCTGCGGTTGGATCTGTGCCTGAAGTCTTGCTCGTCGCCGCCTTGTCGCCACCTGTCTGACTATTGCTGCTGCTGCTGCTGTTATCTCCTTGCGAGTGGCTGCCGTTCGTCTTCGCGCTCTGACCGCCATCCCCATTATCATCGCCGTCGTCATCACCGTCATCGTCACCATCGTTCGAGAGCACGGGGATCGCGAGCTCGACGTTCTGCATGTCCACGTGGATGATCGACTTGCTCAACAGCCGGTACGCCTCCTGCACGTGTGAGACCTGCACGACCTCCGTCAGGTCGAGTCGCGCGAGCGCCTCGGACAGGCGGATCATTGACTCGAGCTGCCGCACTGTGATGCGGTACGCGATGTTCGTCTGCCCGTTGCTCACGACGTCGTTCTCGCGCAGACTCCGGTAGCACGCGACCATCATGCGCTTCGCCTCAGGAGTGATCACCGGGTTGAGCGTGCGCGCAAACTTGATGTAGCGCTTCAAGTCCTCCTCCGAGTACGCGCCAGTGTGCGTCGTCACCTGGAGCGCCGCGGGCATGTGGATGTTCACGATGTGCTCGGCGATCTTCTGGTCCGTGGTCTCGTCGCAGTCGTCCAGGATCACGAAGAAGAGGTCGAAGCGTGACATGATCGGCGCCGAGATGTTCACGTTGTACTTGAGCGTCTTGGTCTTGTCATAGCGGCCGTTATACGGGTTCGCCGCCGCCAGGATCGACGTGCGCGCGTTCAGCGTCGCCTGGATGCCGGCTTTCGTGATCGAGATCGTCTGCTGCTCCATGGCTTCGTGGATCGCCACCTGGTCCATCGGATCCATCTTGTCGAACTCGTCGATGCAGCAGATGCCGTTGTCGGCGAGCATGAGCGCGCCGGCCTCGACGCAAAAGTCCCCGCTGTCTGCGTCCCGTGTGACCGACGCCGTGAGACCAGCGGCGGAACTCACTTTGCCCGACGCGTAGATCGCGCGCGGCAGGAAGCCGCAGATGTACTTGAGGAATTGGGACTTGGCGGTCGACGGATCGCCCACGATGCACACGTTGATGTCACCGCGCAGCTTGATGCCCTCCAGCGTGGACTTGTGCACGCCGCCGAAGAGCATGAGCAGGATGCCCTTGCGGATCTCGTCGTGGCCGTAGACGCTCGGGCAGATCGACTTGGCCATCTTGATGTACCTGTCAGGGTCTTGCTTCATGCGCTGGATCGCATTCAGCTCTTCCTCGCTGAACTCCTGCACTGCGTCCACGCCCTCACCGCCTTCGTCGTCGCCGTACTCGCTACGAATCGAGATGCTGTTGAAGCGCTGCTCCATCGTCTGCACTGAGCACGCCAGGAAGCACGTTTTGTACGTGAGTTCTCGCACGCCGAGCGCTTTCAGGCCACGAACACCTTCGCCTTCCATGCCGTGCGTGCTGTTCTCGCCTCCGCGGTTGCCGCGCGTCGCGACAGCGGTTTCCCCACCGGCGCGCACAAACTTGGACACGTCCGGCACGACGATCATCGTTCCTGTGAACACGACGCGGTCGCCAGCCTTCGCCTGCTCGACGTTCTCGTGGCGCAGGATGACGTCGATCGAGCGCGGCATGCTCCCCGGCGGGATCTCGTCACTGTTCTCTTGCACCTTGACGCGCTGCCAGTCGACGAACACGCTCTTCTCCGTGTTGAGCTCCCAGGTGAACGTGTTGGGGCAGAACGGGTTCTGGCACTTCACGGGCTCCGTGTACTTGAACTGCTGCTCCACGCCCGTCGTGTCGCCGCCGCACTCGCCGCACGTGAATGCGCCAAAGAGCAGCTCTGGTCGTACTTCCGAGGTGCGCGTGACAGTGCCTGAGAAAGACACAAGCTCCCCGATGCTACGAGTACGCAGGTCGCGAATGCTATTGTCGTAAGTGTAGAAGCACACATGTTAGTGCGTCACACAGCACTATACATCTATCTCATCATCGAAAGTGACAGCAATTATGATACAAATAAATGTAAACACGTACTGGGAGACGTGCTGGAAGTTGTAGAAGCAAACAAAGAACTCGCGCTGGGTCTTGTTCGCGTCCTCATTGATCGTATACGCGGCGTCCTCCATACGGATGAACTCGAACACGCTCGTTCGCAGGTACGGCTCCCAGCGGTAGTACTGCGCCTGGATCGCGTGCGCCAGGTCCGGGTCGAACTCGAGCACGTGCGTAAAGTCCACGAAGAGCGACGACGTCTCGGTGTTGCGCATCACCTCTGCCTGGTGGCTGTAGTTCACAGTGAGGCGTACTGCATCTCCATTTTCTCCACTGCCGTCGTCGTCCATGGCCTCTGGCTCATTCTGCTGTCCATATCCACACAGAAACTGCAAAAAGCGCGTCTTCACCGCCTCCGCGGTCGTGTCCACCTGCAGCGCAACCGGCGCACCGGTCGGGTTCAGCGACGCGGCCGAGCGGTTCGCCGGGTTGCCGTTGCGTCCGCGCTTGTTGCCTGCACCACCCGCCGCATTCCCGCCGCTGGGGACGCCGCCGCCACCATTCACCATCATCTCGAAGGTCGAGAGAGTGCGTTTGCTTTGCTGTCGTCGTGGCTCCTTGGCTGTTTTTGCGAATTTGGCGCCAAAGCAAGTGAACGTAGATCCTCTTAAAAACGCTGCAAAGCTGGACGCACATAACTATGTACGCTCTCTTAAATAAGGTAACCACTAGGGTGAGTACATGTTTGCAAAAGTGGGTGAAGTACTTTTTCGATACATTTACTGTTTACATTCAACAACTCACGACAAAAACCTGGTGTGCTCTTACTGCATTCATTGTCGTGTATCGGATGCAAATGCATGAACAAAATCCGATAAGTGGTCTCCATAACGCTAGCCACGGCTCACACAAAATGTCGAAGTGGAAAAAAGGTCATTTGGCATAGGTCAGAGGACTGATGTGTTGGTTCTGCGGCCAGCTTGCTCTAAGTTTGCATCTTTGGATCCGTGCGTACTTAATTTCGTGCGTTGCCAAATCCAAATCCTGAAGGGCAAGCTGGCGCAGCAGAGTAATTCCAACGTGACTTGAAAGAGGTATTTCAGCTGAGCTAAGATATCAAATCAACATATCAAAACAAGATGTACAACAGTAATAATCACGTTTTTTGACATTCGTTTGATCTAGCTCATTCTAATCATGAGATTATATTATAGAGATTTCCTCTTGATGTCACTATATCCGGTACCACCCACCTTTGTCAACTGAACCGAACTCTGAATTTTCCGTGTTGTTCATTCCACACACCCTTTCCATCATTCCGCATTTCGCATTTCGCTCAGAAAGAACAACGCACGCTCGCGCTCTCGTCGGGTCGGCTCTTAACGACCGCGATGACAGTCCTTCGTGCTCAGACTCTCGCGCTCCCGCTCGCTGTGGCGGTAGCCTTCGGCGGCAATTATGCACTGCGTGGCGTCGAGGCTACGACGGCGAAAGTCTGCACGACACTCGTCGACAAGAGCGCGCCGCTCTACACCGCGCTCTCGCTTTTGAAACTCGGCGGAGCGGACGACCAAGACCTCACCATCGATGAGATGCTGGCGCCTGTCGACGCCGCGTTCCCGTGGCTCTCCAAGTGCATCGGCTCGGCCGATGTCCTTGCGGTGGGAATGGCGGCGCTGAGCGACCCGAGTTTGACCAAGTGCATTAGCTTGGTCACGTCATCGCTGAAGTCGACATCGTCGTCTTCTTCTTCCTCTGTTGCTGGTGCTGTGACGTCTGGCCAGGATCTAGGTGCGCTTGCAAGTCTGGATGGCGATGCAATTGGCACGTCCATCTGCCCGCTGTTGAACGATACAGTTATGCCCTGTCTGGACACGATTTACACGAAGACACTGCCTGCTCTGATTGAGTCTGGAGGGACCTGTTGTGACGACATGGCTGCTGAGATGAAACAAGCATTTGGAGCGAAGCCAGAAGACTCGCTGAAATCGTTGACGAGGCGGCTCGGAGACATGGTCTGCGCGGTGAAGACATACAAGGACAGCAGCACGGGCGAATCGAGGAACACAACGTGTGGTCAGGCGTGGCTTGAAACGCTAAGCGTCGGCGCATTCATGGACGACCTTTTCAAGATGGCGCAGATTCCGAACAATCAAGCTTGCACAGCCATGGCTGGAGAGACATTCACCACCTCGTCTGGGGATGTGTACCAGTTTTTCAAGAACCAGACCGCGATCGACTCGTGTTTCGAGCCGATGAACTTAATGCTGACTGAGATGAGCAAGATGCCACTGATCGCTGAGATGGAGATGACAGATTTGTTTGCGGACGGCAAGTGTCTAAAGGGGCAAACCGTGATCGACTGGGCCAAAGAGCCGAATAGCACAGTGAAGCTGATGACCGGCGCCATCGACACCATGCTCAAGACCTCAATGCCGAATTTGGTTGCCGACGATTCTTCATCGGGCTCTTCTGACAGTGTTACCGCCACAGTCGATGACAGTCTCGAGGAGATGGAAGCGAAGCTCGCGAGCGTGTGCTTTCATTTGCCAAACTCCGTGTCAGGTTGCAAGTACACATCGAGCATCGAGTTTGCGTTCTTCACGGACGCGTCAAGTCAAGCGGAGTCGACTACTCCTGCTCCCGCCTTGGCGTCAGCCGCAACTACAACCTTCTCATTCTCGCTATCGTGTGCTGTGATCACTCTCGCAGCTTTTATCGCGTCGGCATAGGTTTAGTTTAGATCAGACACAGTCGGGTCACATGCTTTGAAGAAAAGCGAGAAGTGAGGCATTTTGTACAGCAGAAGAAAAATTCGAGGTAAGAGGTAACATGTATGATGTGTGATGTATCGTTCATAGCGAAAGTAAGCACGATTTGCTAAACCGGAATGGATGCCAGATTACTGCCACTGCTATCTGTGAGCGTGTTATTGCTGGCTAACGCTGTTTTGTTGAGCACCTCCAGATACAAGTCTTGATGTGGCGATGGATACGTGAAAAGCGTCCACATCGGAGAGTTTGCGTCGAGTATGAAGCGAGGAAGACTCCCCACCCAGTGATTGTAGACAATGCTCCACTGGATCGTTCGCAGCCCCGAAGTACTGTCGATTCTGCCAAACTCAACCTCAACGGAGATGTCGTCGTACTCGAGCAGCCTTTGTAGCTTCAGCTCCAACTCCCGCGGATCCGCCATCGAGCTGCTGTCCGTCTTCACGATTTCAGAGTCGCGAACCAGCTCGAGCGGGATCTGAAGATTTGGCACTAACGAGCCACTTTGCTGCTGCTGGTAGATCAGTTTCTGAACCTTCTGCTCCGGACTAATTCGCCACTTGCCGACCAGGTTGGTTGCGCTTGGAATCAGCATCTGCATAGAGATCGGGCAAGAGTAGTTGCTGAAGCACGCACTGGCGTTCACGAGCTCCCTCCACTCGGGCTGGTTCACGTTGAGGCTTGAATGGCAGGCATCAATCGCGCTACTCAGCGAAATCTGTTCACCAATAGCCTCGTTCTGAAATGCGTCGAGGATTACGTCCCCGAGTGGTGGAACAGAGGAGTCGTTCATCGGGTACCGCATGATGCAATCGGTGAACGCCACACATTTCAGATCGCGAAGACAGACGTTCAGCACCAAGTTGCTGCATCTGACGCACGGATCCGGCGTTGCGACGGACGGCGCAGGAGGCAAGATCGTCTGGAAGCCCTGGGTCTCGAGACGCAGGCGGATCCCCGGGAACGCGGCGATCGCAATTTGGATAGGGATTGCACTGGAGCTGTTGATCGGCTGCACGACCTCTAGCTTCGGGAGAGGTCCAACAAGGTACTTGTACCGGATGTCGATCGTGTCGTAGCTGCCCGTTACGGACGTCGACGCATTGTTCCCTGTCATGTTGACGCTGACGCTGACTCTACCGAGGTACTTTGCTAGCCTGCATGTTCGTGTGATCTTTTCCGCGAGATCATCTGCCGTCGCGTTCGAGAAGATGGGCAGATAGCAGAGCGCTTGATCCCCCAAGCGCATCGATACGTTCACCGCTGCGTCTCGTGAGAAGTGCGAATTGGTCGGCGAGGTCGTCAGACGGTGTATGCCCTCCACGCTCTCCCAAATGAGGATCTTGTTGTCACTGTCACTTCCGCCGCCGTAGTACGAAGATGTTCGAAAAGTACACAAGCGCTGCATTTGGCAGCGAACCGCGTTCGAGAGCAGCATGATCGCCTTCAGATCGACGGAGTCCGGGTTCATGCACTTCTGGAAGTAGGGCCACAGCTCGCGGACGTCCTGCAACGGACTGGACTGCAGCATCTGGTACGGAATCTGGTCGCGGTCGATGCCCTGAAGAAAGACGCACGACGCCAACGCCGCGCATTTCGGTTGGCTGGCGCACCACTCGTACAAATTCTGGCAATGCGCGCACGGCTGCGACGTGTCTTTCGCCTGGACCGTCGAGTTCTTGATCTCCAAGAAGAGGAACATCTCGTTTGAGTTGCGGAATCGGCTCTGGTACGTCACCACAATGTTGCTCTTCGTCTCGTACACGGAAATCGGGCTCGAAGAAGAACTTTTTGTTGCTGATGTGCCCCGTGCGATGCTTGTGGTTGTAGATGTGGCTTCCACGGACGAGCGCACATCGGTGCTGATCTCAACCTTAAGTGACGTTGAGTTGTCATCGACATTTCGGAGGTTCAGCGCGAAATCCAAGCGGGTCGATGGACCGGAGAGCGCTCCAAACGTCCAAATCGGCGTCGACGTGTTCCCAGGGGAGATGATCGGAGCCAGAATCATCGGCGATGGATCCGAGACCGCGAAGAACGGAGTCGATGGGAACAAGTTCCACGCCACACGATTCACCGATTCCATACTCTCCAGCCAAAACGTGCTACTCACCGAGTTCTTCCAGTAAATGTACGTGCAAAATCCGCTCATCATTGTACATGAGCTGGTGGCGTTCGCTTGGATCGCGGTGGTTGAAGATGGATATGTCACGGACGAAGGGAACTGCGATGATGCACTGCCACTTGCGAATGTTGTTGCATTGTACAGGAAGCGTTGACGCTTGCGCATTTTCGAAGCCAGTACGCCTGTGGACACACCAGGAATAACAGTCGAAGGTGTCGCAGGGGCTGGTGCAGGCGGGTTTCCTGGCGGGAACTGGTCAATCGTAATGGAGCTGAACGCGTACGTGAACAGCGCTTCCATCATGGAGATCTCGAGGGTCGTGGTGGCGTCTCCCGAAGAAGAAGAAGAAGACCTCTCCGATGTGGACGCTTGCGCTTGAGCTGGCATGATGTAATCGAGAAACATCGACGCGCGCGTGGTGGCGAAGAAGCCGTTGTTTTGCTCAAAGTCGTTGATCTCGCGCACTGGATCCCCATAGAGCAGCAGATTCGCCAGCGTCTCTCGAGCTGCAAGTGTCAGATTCTGATACTTTCCGCGCAGTACCAAGTAGTAGCTCTGTTCAACTTGAAGCACTGTGTGTGCTGGCACTTCCGGAGGTCCCGCGGCGTAAATGTCTGCGATCGAGGGCAATCTCAGGAACCGCGAGACTCCCTGGCGCGTCTGGTAGATCATCCCCTGCGTCAGACTCGCAGGTGCCGGTATGTTGCGGAAGAAGACGTGAAGCATCATGAAGCTTTCTGCTGCTGGAGAGGACGGCAAGCCGACTGGTGCGAGAGCTGGAAATGGACCGAGCGCCTGAGCATCCGCTGTCGACACGATCTCAAAGCTGACGCTGGACGCTGGGAAGAAGGACACCAGGCTCGTTGTCGTCTGGTTGACTGTTGCTGATGCGGCAGTACCTCTACTGTTGCTGCTGCTCTCAATGGCGTTCAAGGAGGGGTCTGTCAGTGTCTAGAGCGACGGCAGACTGTTTTGAAGAAAAGCAGCGAGCCCATCAGGCTGAAAATCTCTTGCTCGAGTGTCGTTCGCAGCAGTGGTCACTATCGCTGAGTCCCTCGTGATCATGAAGAGCAGGTGGAAAGTAGATCGCGTTGCCGCCTCCAGGTCCGTGGGGAACGACGGCTCGTGGATGTCGATCACACTCACGTCGGACGCCTCAAAGTAAGTCTTCATTGCGTCTTTCAAAAGTGGTTCTGCAAAAGTGACGCGTACGATGTCTGTTTGCGCCCATTGCATCCGAAGGTACTGCGCTGTGGCTGCTGAAGTCGGCTGCGCACGAGCGAAGGTGGCGAGCAAGCAGAGGCAGAGCCACCAGAGCGTCATCGCGACTCGAAGCGCGGGCCAACGCTTGCGAGTTCCCATACTCGCTTGCTTGGGTTTTGAACGAGATCCGACAACGACAGGAGATGAGGATTCGCTGAAGCGGCAAAGCCTGAAGAGGCGCTCTTTGAGATGATCGATTGGATCCAAAAATCGGAAAACCGTTCTCGTCTCGCAAATCAGCTCTTTTCAAGCAATGAAAATTTGAAAAAAACGTTGTTTGACAACATATCGATCCTCTGGATGTATCCTCTGCGCTCGCGAGCCTGGGCGAACACAAACTCTCCATGTGAAGGACGGAAACAGGTGGAGTGCTGTGAACAAACCTGACGCTGACCACCAGCAGGTTGTCGCTCACTCACTCACCCACAAGTCTGATTGATAGATTTGACGCAAGCAAGAAGGCCATGGACAATAAAATGGTACGGATGATCTCATTTATTTCGCTGGTGGTTGGAACAAGTCTTGCCTTGTTCATTGTTAATTTACCTATCTTCTATAGCAGCACGGCACTCAGGTGACATCATTAACATTTAATTGGGGAGTGGGATCTTGACTCTTGATTCTTGACAGGTGGCTCACAGCATTCATTGGCCATCCATCCACTTAGCGCTGGAAGCTCAGTTCGGGGCTGCCCTCGAGCATCGGCGTCGAGAGCGAGCGGAACGAGTCGTAGCTGTCCATCTCGATGGAAAACTTGTCGGCCTCGCTGTCCGAGCGGTGCTCCATCATCGCTGCGTCGTGGTCGTCATGGTCGTCGTCACTATGCGGGTCGTCCGAGTTCGAGGGCCGCCAGTCCAAGAGTGCGGGCTCGGACGCGTCGCTGTGCACGGTCTGCTTGCGGTTCGGGATGTCGAGCGGCACGCCGCTGCCGTTGCTGTTGAGATACTGCGGCTGATTCTGGCGGGTCGAGCTGTGGCGCAAGTACTTGGCGGCTTTCGCCTCACCGTCTGTCACGATCGTGTCGAGCTGGTCCAGGTCCCCGCAGCTGTCGTCGCCGAGCGTCGAGCGGGTCGACTTCTTTCGCAGTGTCGCGGATTTGCGAAGCGGCACAGCGGCGGCGGCGGCGGCGGCAGCGAACGCGCGCATCTGCTTCTTCCAGTTCTTCTTCTTGTTCATGTTGGGGAAGAAGGTCGACGAGGACGCCGACGAAGACGACGATGCCGACGAGAAAGATGCACCCGCAGGGGACGACGGCACCGTCGAGAGTTGCTCATTTGCTGCAACATGGCGCTCGAACGGCTGGTGGTTGTGCTTTTCCAGGTCACTGTCAAAATCGTCAGTGTTGTGATTGTGATGGTGGTGCTCTCCGTCGTGCTCGTCGGCTCGCGTGGGTTGCTCTCGCTTCACGGTGTCTGTCTTGAGCGGCTCGATGATGTCGATGTCCAGCTCCTTGGTCTCTTGACCAAAACCCAGGACGATAAACATGAGCACGAAGCCGGTGGTGCCAGAGATCCACATCATGAGCTGATGACCCGAGTGGCCGTTGAGAGTCCAGCTCGTCAGAGCCGCGTAGACGCCGATGAATGAACCGAGGTGGCCACATGCCAGAGCCCATGCGATGCCCATCGCGCGCACCATGAGCGCGTAGTGCTCGCCGGTGTAGACGCAGAGTGCTGCGAACGCACCAGCGAGGAACACACAGAGAAAGCCGAGCGTGACCAGCAGCGAGCCCCGCGACGCACTCGCGGACAAGTACGCACCGACGATAAACATCATGACAGACGAGCAAAAGAGCAGCACGGCGAGCGCCGCTTTCCGACCCATTTGCTCGACAAGCGTGGCGCTGAGCACCAGACCCGGCAGCGTCATGCATCCGAGGAACATGTACTCGGACGCGGACGCTTTCTCAACTCGGTCGAGGCGGCGCATGAGGCACGTGATTGCGGTACCGAACGCCCCACAAAGTAGCAGCCACACGACCCAGAGGAACAGCGTCTTGCGCAAGTAGTGCGACTGAAAGAGCACGGCGAAGCGCTTGGACGACGACACCGTGAACGACACCATTGCGGGGGACGCCGCGGCGTGCCGGTCGGTCGACGCGCGAGGGCGGCCGACGTTGCCGCTCGACGGAACGATGTAATTGTTGTTGTTACTGCTGTTCCTGTTTTCGCTGGTTCCTCTCCGCGAGGCTGGTAGTGGCAGCGGCGCGAGGTCGTCGCTGTCCATCTCCTGGTCTTCTTTCAGCTGATACGCGACCTGCGTGGGGGACCCCACGAGCGGTCGGACGTCCGTAATTCGAGACGCGCGCGACGAGTTTCTTCTACGCTGCTGCTGGACCGCTGGCGGGGCATACAGACTCGACGGAACAGTGACACGCGCCTGGCGGTCAATGCCGTGCGCGCTCTCCATGCCCTGCACCACGTGCAGCGCCTGCTCGATGCGTCCAATGCTCGCCAGGTACTTTGGGGACTCTCTTAAATAAAACATATATAGCAACGCAAATCCGATGGACGCGATCGCGAGCACGATGAACACCCAGCGCCACGGGGTCAGCAACTTTGCGAACAGCGCCGCGAGGATCACGCCGCAGCCGCCGAGCAACTGGGAGAGCACGAGGATCCGTCCGCGCGTGCGCTTGGGTGAGAACTCGAGCGAGATCGTGATGAGCAGCGCACTTTGACCGCCGAGTCCGATGCCTGCGATCAGACGGAACGCCAGCAGCGACGCATAGTTCCACGCGAGCGCGAGGAGCGTCTCGCCGAGCAGCCACATCGCGATCGCCGTGAGTAGCACCTTGCGCCGCCCGTAGTGGTCTGCGCACGAGCCAAAGCCGATCGCGCCAAACATCTCGGCGAGGAAGAAAAAACTCAGCGCCACGTAACTCTGCTTGGCGCTCACGATCTCAATGTACCCCGCCGACGCCTTGCTGATCATCGTCTGGTACGCGAGCGCGAATGTGAACACGCCGACCGCCTGGAAAAGCCAGCCGAGGCCAATAAATAACACGAACGTCACGTAGTACGGTGTGATCCCGACCACGCGTGCCCACCGCGTGCCGCCCGGTATCCTTCGCCTCCGAATCGACACGCCCATGTTGCCGCTCATGCGGCTCACCATCGTGCCAACTGTGTTGGGCGTCGTGCCCGTCGCGGTCGTCGGTGGCTGCTGCTGCTGCTGTTGTTGGCGACCGAGCGGCAGCCCCGGGATCGAGTTGCTCGACATGAGGAACAGCGAGTCCGTGTGCTGCAGCGAGCCGAGCAGGTACTGCGAGTGGTCGTCGTACACGAGCGCATCGAGCCGCTGGCGGATGTGCGCGAGCGGTGCGTCCATGGCCATCGCCGCCGCCGCCGCGCTTGGCATCGCCATCATTTCTTGTTCTTGCACTTTGCTGCTTGGACCGCGCGTGCGATTACACAAATGCTCTGCTTATGGAGAGAGATGCAAAAGCAGATATAGACAGATAGGCAGATTGAAGGCGCGATGCTTGATGCCCTTCTTCCTACCGATATCACGCCTGTTCCCAGCTGAGCTCCTCTCGCTTTCTCTTTCTCTGTTGGCTGAAATGCCTCGGTGGAAAAGAACAGCACGATGCGATGCGTGAACTGGACACCTTGGCGGGCTCGAGCCAAAGCAAAGGAAGTGAGGGCGGGCGGAAGTAAAGAGCGGAGGTACCTGCGTAAAGAGTGGCTCACTGCGTGTGTGTGGCGAGTGGACGGCGGGTGCGTGGGCATGGAGGTGGAGATGGACGCGTCGGCCGATGACACGCTGTTTCAAGAAAAAAGAAGGAAATCTGCTCATGCAAAAGGACAAGACGCAGGTGCACCCCACGTTTTCTAGGCTCAGATAACATGCTGGAAAGAGCCTCTGTATAATCATTAAGAACTGCAATTGATTGCTGTGAGAACCTCTATATTTTGGTAAATACTGCAACAAATGAATGGTATGTAATACAAGAGGTAGATGGCCAGCTGGAAAAGAGGAGGTGCATTGGTGATGGGGCGGTTCAAGAAGAGCTTTTTCGAAACGAAAAAGAGAGATTAGACACTCTTTATGGATAATCTCGGCATGTATACCTGCAATCTGCATAGCAACCTGTCTGCCGCATTGGACGGACTGTTAAGGAAATTTGGAGCTTGCAATTCCCCAAAGCCAACAAAGATCGCCAAGAAGGTCTCGCATTGAATAATTCGCCCGCCACTGCGCGCTCAGGCGAGAACCAATGCAGTGGTGGGGTATGAAGTGTGAAAGCGAGAAGGATACTTTACGTTGAAGAATCCTGAAAATGTTTGATCGCTGTGTGAAAAAGAAAGCTTGACGTAAAACTTTGCACCTGCCTGACTTTCGTCTTGACTTCTCCTGTTAAGTCTTCAGAGAGCGTTCGGCTTCCGGTCTCGCCTATTGCGATGTTTGCCATGTGATCGGCCATTCTGTTGCAATCCCTTCTAGCGTGGTGCCAGTTGGTTTGGGTGTGGTATAACCAACGATCTCTGTAGGATTCAATCGGATCCTGGCGCGTAGCGAAGGCTGATCGAGAACATTGATAGACGACACGAGTGGCCATCGCTACCATCCGTCGTAGCTATCAATATAAGTTTCACTGTCAGTGCGCCAGCAATAGACAGTAGCAACACAATTTGCGAGAATTTAGTGATATAATGATTGATTTCGGTCACCGAGTAATAACGACTATCAATGCGTCGAAGAGACTAAGGTGGCATAGCGTATGGCTGGCAAATGCAATCAACCCGAGCGGAAGAAGACTTTGATGCAGCAGCTCAGTTCACGCTTGTTCCCGAATGTACGGATTCGATCACATCGCTGTGTGTGGAGTGAAGGCATAAGTATTTACACGTGAAGGTATCACTGATAGGAAATACAATCGAGCATACTTATGGGTAGGTAAGTTCTAATTGATAAATTGAGGATATCCCTATGAAGAGGCTCTACAAGGCCCTCCTTGAAGAGCTGTATTTGTGGCTCAAGCTAAACCAAAACGCTGAAATAGAGCTTCTGAATGACATGCGAGACGATCGACCGATGGTAAACGAGTTGTCGAATATTGAGGCGAAGTGTGCTCTTTGAATCCATCCATCCATCCACTCGTCACCATACACGCGTGTACAGTATTATACTGCTGTGCTGTGCATTGCAAGCGAAGATTGCAGGCGTAAAAGCTGCTCTCCAGCCAAGTTGACATGACAGCCAGGAACGATGGAATGTATTATCAATCAAGACGCTCAAAGCAAAGCTGGCCATGCATGTAGATCATATTCAAACTGGTAATCTGGATGCTGGTAATCTGGTCTAGCAGAAATCTATAGAAAATACACACGAGAACACTCCGGGTTTTGTGGTAACGGCCTCTGATCAATGTGGGTGCATCGTCTGACGTGACAAACCAGCTGGCCTTGAAGTGGTGCACACTGAGGTTACTCACGCTCGGCCCATTCCAAAATAAACATTTAGGCGAGCATTTTCAGCTTCTAAGCTTTCTAAACCAAAGTATATTAGTAGTAGCAGACGACGATGACACAAGGGCCGGCTCAGAGGCGCAGGTCGAGTGGGTCATGCAAGTCTGATAGAGTGCACCTGCGATTCAATCAAATCCATTCTGTGCCAAATAAAACCACATCATCGCCTTCGTGCTGATTACAACCAACCCCGAGCACCGCGCATCTAGAACGATGGATACACTGTGGATGACCCCACTCTGTTGTGTACTTGTGTACGATAGTGGCGACTGCGTAGTAAAAGCCTGTGTGGGCACTTCTGATGGATGCCATCCGAGTTGTGTCCATTTTGGCATGATACAGCACCCCCATTCATTTTCTATCTGGCGCTTGATGACGCTGATGTTGCCGATCGCCGGGCATCAGCAGCATTCAGAATGCCAGCGCACTCACTTCAAGGCGACGAGTGCGCCATGCATGCTTGTCTTTTTGTGTCTGGGCATTGAGGCCGACATGGACGCGATACACTGCAGTCAGTCGACTGTAGAGAGAGAGCTTGAAGAGCAGCAACAGCAGGTAGCAGCGCTGTCCTGTTCCTGTTCGATCCTTGACACGCAAGAAGCTACGTTGAGAGAAAAGTGAAGAATTGGATGGATAGACGATAGACGATCCAAACAGGTAGCTCTCCAGCTTCGATACTTGATGTTCGCGTCCCAGCGAGGCAGAGAATACAGGAAGTATCCTTTCCAGCGCGTCGCGACGCGCTTCGCTTCACGAGTGGCGGCGTTCACAGAGTACCTATCTGATGGATATGCGTTCGCCTGCTCGTGTGGGTGCGACTTACTGCCCACTGCAGTTCTCCACACTCGAGCAGTCTGAACCACGTAAAGGAATGGATGATTTTGTGAGGAATCGCGTGAGCACAAGCCTGCCAGCAGTAGTTCATTCACTTGTCATGGCAACAGGTTTGGCAGTCCGGGTGCATGCAATTCTGAAAGTGGGGCCACAGCTCAGCTCGCGGCTTGCGTCCTGCCTGCAAAGCACTGGGCTGCAGCATCTGACACGAAATCTGGTCGCGGTCGATACCCTGGTGAAAGGTGCATGAACATACGCCAACCTAACTCGGGAGTTCTTCCAGAACCGAAAAATGCAAGTGCAAAAGAAATGGTATTGCATTGCATGCAAACTTGGTCCACGGAAATCGTGAAATAAGAGTTCATGCTATTGTTCGGAGATAGATATGTGGCACTGCATAAATTAACATCCACCTGTTTTCAAGTCGCTTACACCGCCGAGTCCTTGTCGATCTTGAAGATCCAGGATGCGAACGAGTTGGCCGACGACGACGCCTTGCGCAGCAGCGATGGCTTGCGCTCGATCACGGCATACGTCCGGCTATGAGGCGGCGGCGGTATCGCATCAGACGACTGGACGCTTACGCGGTCCTCGTGCTCTGAGGCGTAGGCGTCCTTCTCTTCTTCGTCGTCGTCTTCATCGTCGACTTCCGTGATGTGGATCTTCGTGTCCACGTTGTCGCTCATGACCGTCACAACGTCCTCGTCGCGCGGCGCCATACTCTTCTGGCGCTTGAGCAGCTGAATGAACTTGGAGTCTCTGCGCTTGAGGGTCTTGTGGGATGGTGGAGGAGCTGGAGCTCCAGTCGCGGCAGCGTCGACCGGAGTACCAGCATCTGCCGTAGCAACAGCCGAAGGAGTGCTGCTTGGCACATAGTGCACTTCACCCTGCTCATTGCGCTCGGGCTCGACCGACTCGATGAAGTAATTGTCGAGTACTCGGAACGCTTTCTTGCGGCGCTGCTTCTCCAGCTCGCGGCGCTCCAGACGTTGCCGTGGACTGTCGTACACCCACATGGTCTCACCGATGCTACCGCTGCTGCTGCTATCACCAGAGCTTGTCATAGGTGCCGTCGTATCGCCGTCAGGCGTCCGCTCATCTCCATCTTCAATATCCGACACATCGGAAACAAAGGACGCCCGGTCCATGTCTGCAGACAATCCTTGCTGTTCACGGCGCAGCGCTCGTCTCTGTCGACGCTCTTCGCGGCGCTGGTCGCGATCTGCCTGGTGGCGGTGCCGCCTCGTCAGCGAGCTCTGGATCGAGTGGAAGACGTCGACGATCGTCGAGTCGTAGTGCTTCTCGAACTTGTCGAGCTTGATCTTGCTGTTGAGCGCCAAGATTTTTTTCTCGCGCAACGAACAGCCTCCGATGAGCTCAAGATCCTCGCTGCTCCCTGGCGTCGAGCCGCCGTCTTCTTCCTCCGTGTTGCTGTCGTGATGATGGTGGTGGTGGTGCTTGCGATTCTTGTGTTTTGCTCCTCCACCTTGCTGATCGGCCAGAGCCGCGTCTACCGCTGCTGAAGCAGCAGCAGCGTTGTTGTTCGCGTCTCCACGGAAGCTCAGGAACGATGTAGCATTCATGAAACTCTCTCGCACACGCTCGCGTCGCATCTGGTCCATGCGCTTCTTCTCACGGTACGCGATCAGCTTCTCCACTTTCTCCATGTGCGCCTCTGCGCGGTCGACCAGGATCTGCCACCGCTCGCGGAGCTGCTCGGGCGTGTACTGGTCGAACTGCGGCGAGTACCCTTCCTGCTTACCCAGCAGCGCATCGAGTACCATGATGAGTTCCCACTTGGGGCCGACGCGTTCGACCGAGATCACGAGCAGTTCGTCGTTGAAGCAGTCACAGTGCACGAGGCGTTCAGTGCAGTACGGACACAAGTCTTTCCAGCCCCACGTCTTGATCACAAGGTACCAGATGTAGTCCTGCACAAGCCCGAGGATCGACAGCCGCGTGACTGCTGCCAAGATGCCAAAGTACATGAACTGCTTAAGGAACTCGCAGCTCCGGTAGAGCCAGATGTAAAACATCGGTAGCTGCGTGAACGAGATCAGCACAGCGACGAGCACCTGCAGAAAGAACGCGAATCGGAACGAGAAGCCCTCCGTGTCGCCGCCCATGGCCTTGACGCGAAAGTACTTGCGTCGTTGGCGGAATATGAGCTTGAAGATTTCCTTGAAGATCGCCTTGCCGAGCGATGGCAGGATCATGATGAGCACGTAGTAGATCAACACGCTCGCAAACACCGACATGCTCGAACCGATCGCGTCGCGCAGCATAACGAGCACGAACAGCACGTAGAACGTCAGGTAGAGCGAGCAGAAGACAATGATCGCGCGCTCGCCGCGTGACAGCCGTTCGTTGCGGTACGGACAGAAGATCCACGTGAAGTAGTTCTCGTGGCGCCACCACGTGTAGAACGGCTCAAAGGGCTTGCGCATCTTCTTCCAGCAGCATGGACCAAGCAGTCGCGTCTTGGGCACTTTGCGGTCCCACGGCATGGGCTGCCAGTAGTCCACCTCGTTCTCCGGCACCTCAAACTCGCTCTTGTACTTGCGCTCGAGGTTAGCGCGGAAGCTCTCGCAGCGGTAGAGCATCTGGAACACGCGCAGCCCAAAGAGCGCTAGCACCACGTACGGCAGGAAGATGATCAGGTACCACCCACCCTGCCAGCCCGAATCACTGCACGTGTTCGGCTTCGGATTCACGTACAGCCGTCGGATTGCCAGGTTAATGGTGCTCGTGTTGGTCGTCGTCAATTGTTTCTTGAGTTTGTACACCTTGCGGCCATCGTTGATGGGCGTCGGCAGCTGGCGTGTCTGGCAGTAGTCGGCCCCCGGGTTCCACGGCAGCACGCACGGCTGCACGACAAAGTACACCTCTTCGTGCTCGACGTTCTCGATCGTCGTGAGCGGCAGACTCGCGTATGTTGTGCGCAGCGTCGAGCCCGCGGCGATGTAATTGAATGGCTCGCCCTCGACATACGATTCAAAGTCGTCTTCGTAGAGCAGCATCACCTGAAAGTAGCTTTCGTTTCCTGGAGTTGGCTGCGCGTCTGTCGGTGTAAATGACGACTGGATGTCGTACGTGAGTCCAAATGTCACTTCATCGCGCAAGTACAGGTACGTGTAATCGTTCGTGACCACCACGTTGTCTTTCACGAACGCGTCCAAGTGCAGCACTTCGTTGAGCGACAGGGACGCGAGAAAGAACGCCATGATGATGCTCACGATCACGCCGATCGAGAGCCACGCCCAGAACTGTAGACAACCGCGTCGCTTGCTGTGGCGTGTGCCCAGCATGTCGGTCCACGGGTGCGTGTGCTCCTTGACGACCGGCCGTCGCGGATTGGCGAACGGCGCTCTCCTCTCTTCCAGGTCCTCGGTGTCTGGATTGCTCTCTTCGTCCAGGGTGTGAATCTCGATTTGCGGCTCGTGGCCGATCGAGCGCGAGTACGCCAGGTACGCCTCGAACAGCTCCGTGTTGAGCTTCCTATCTTTTTCCGAGAAACTGCGCTTCGAGCCCAGCGGTCGCGTGAGCTCCCGCGTCGACTTGCGCGTGAAAGTGCTCATGCTCACGGGTCGGTGCGCGTCCGCGAGGCGCGCGATCTGCTTGAACTTCTCCTGGTTCTCCTTTCGCCGCCGCCGCTTCACCGCGGCTTCTTCCGCGCTCAGCACGCGCTCGCTGTCTTCCGAGAGCAGCAGTTGTCGTATAGAGGACGCGTCGCTCATGGTTCTGCTGTTGCGCTTCTTGCTGAGAGTGCTGCCACGAACATCACCACCGTCGTAGTCATCGTCATCGTCGCCGTCGTCGCTGGTGTGGCTGTAGTAGTCATGAAAGCTCGCGTCGGCGTCCGCGCTCTCCTGGTCGGTGTCGAAGTAGACGTCAGTCGCCTGCGAGCTCGGTCCGAAGAACGCGTGCGAGATCGCGCGCTGCTGCCGCTGCCGCTCGCACGACTCGTAGCTGCTCACGCTCATGTTACTGACCACGCTGGACGACGACAGCGGCACTTGCTGCGCGTAGCTGCTGCTGTCATCTGGAACACCAGCACCATCGATGCGGTGCACCTCGTACTGCTCGCGACGGCGGTCGTTGTCTGGCGCCGAGTATTGTTGCCGCACAGCGGCGTGCGCGCCAGTGGGCGGGGGCGTCGGTCGCACGACCTCGCTTGTCGCGCGTTGCGAGCGCCGCATGCAGGTCTAGTTAGTGTAGTGGGTGGAGATAATAGAGAGAGAGAGGCACGCGTGGGCTTGGGCTGCTTGCTTCTGTTCTATCTGCGGCCACCTGTCGCCGCGAGGAGGAAGAGGCAAAAGTCTAAATGCGTTGGCTGCACCACCACCATGTTGTGGGCGTCTTCTTTTTTTCTTCGTGCTGTTGTTGTTGGTTATGCTTGAGTCAGTCAGACGATGTGAACGAGGGTTCTTTTTCTGAACGAGCGTAAACCTAATTTCCAAATCGGGCGTCTCTCTGATTTGCATTTTAAGCCAGTCATAGCAATGGAAAGCACTTTTGGAGCGACATTTGTACCAATCAAAAGGATGATTAATGAGAAAGTGTTGATTCCCTACGTTGTTTACGCAGAGTGTTGACGGTTCGCAGGACGGAAGAAGTGTCGTTTGAGGAGACACCGCAAGCAATGCATGAACATCGCCACCTGCATTACGCCAAATCGTTCTCTCTGTATGAGATTAATTCGGTATCAATGGAGGGAGCTAGCAGTTGCTGGGTTTTGTTTGAGAACTTCGTAAGTGGCTGGAGGAGTAACAAATAGAAATGCCCTCACCTGTTAAACAGAGAAAAAAAACGAGTTTAGGATGCGACAACCAGGCTGCGATATGAGCTCTTGCACATTGTGCCGCTCTCAAACTGCAGTTGCTGCTGAATGAATGGCACTCGGCAGAGGGTGAGCAGGAGCCACGTAATCTCACGAGAACCGAGCGAACCAGTTAACGTAGTAGCCTGAGGAAAAACAAAGGAGCCCAGCACTGACATATTGTCAATTGTGGGTGTGACAACCAACGAAGCCCACTGAGACGCGTTGAAGGTACGCGAGGCGACCCTCGCCTCGGATCGCGCTCGTCGCCGCCTTCCAGATGTTCGACGTGGCGTTCGTATCTCTGTCCCACAGCCTGGAACAGGTCATACACCTGGCCAGCCCGTGACGCAAGGTTATGCCGCTTCTGTACGGTCGAGGGTTCTCGCATTCCCGGAACGTTTCGCACTCGCCCTGTTCGCACGCGCTGCATCTGTTGCTAGTGCGAAACTCATCGACCAGGTACACGTCGTAGCCCGCTTTCCGAAACATCGCCCTAAAGTCTTTGCCCTTGATGGGCCCCTTGAACCTGCGGTGCTGCCTCTGGCCCTAATCCCCGATCGCGACGATCGTGTCAGCTCCACTTCCGAACAGCTCCTCGAAGCGCTTCAGGAGCCGAGCTTCCGTTATCTGGCGACGCATGGAGCCATGATGAGAGTATTCTTGACGATGCTCTTGAGGCTCACCTTGACGCTGCGATAAGTCGGTTTCGGCGGTGGCCCCTTCATGTTCCTCGAGCGCGTTCGCTTGAGCTGTGGAGGTGGCTTCGTCGTGTTCCCCGTTCGCTTGAGTTGCAAACCCTGGGCAGGTGCACAGATGCGAGTAAATGTTGAACTGAAAAATGTACTTTCTATTTTGAGATTCACAAGTATAAACTTATCACATAACCAACACCAAGTCTTCAAAAGCTCGGTTGACTGACAGATGAGACTGACAAAATCAATAAAGTCTTGCTGGTGCAAGAGGGGATTCATTCGTGCCTTTATGGTAGGTGGGCTTGCAGCTTCGAAGTCGGCAGTCCTCTTCGCTGGCGTCCTGCATGGCGGGAGTCCGGCTTTCAGTTTAACCTTGGCTCTGGATTTCTTCGGCTTGGATCTTGGCACTTTACCCAGTCTCCAGACTTTCCTCGGAGGGGAGGCATTGTAGTACGGGAACAAGCCCCCTCTGTCCCAGAGTACCTCGAACTTCGCTAGGTACTTTTGCGCAAGTCGGGTGCCGACTATCACGACAGTATTCTCTTGGTTGAAGAGAATAGCGTTAACTGACAAATTGGGTGACCCTACAAACAAAACTCACACAACAATCAGTTTTCAAGAGTGCTCGACAGTATTTCTCACCATATGAAAGCCTTCTTACCAGTGAGCACGGTGGTTCTATCCACTATGAGGACCTTGTCGTGCATCAGTCCTGATTTTGTTTTGATCGATAGGTTCTGGACAAGTGGCAAGCAGAAGAGAAACAAAGAGTTAGCGGGCACATCCACAACAAATGTACAACAAACAAGGGAAATTTATTCTTAACTTGTACTCACGCTTTTTCGCTCGGATGAACTTGATCATGGAGATCTCCCTGATAGACATCCCTTCGTCTGTCAGTAATCGGATCCGGAGAGCGGGGTTGTTTTTCGCCAGCTTGACAATCACATCGGCAATCTAAAGAAGAGGATACCACAAGCAGCACAACATCAAAAACATCTAACACTCAAGACAGCAGACAACAAGCAATTACACTCACATATTGACAGCTCAATATATACATGGATATGTCAAGCGCGAACTTGATGTACACAGTAGGTACATACCTATGGTTGGTATAAGTTTTCGTTAACTCACCTATATACCGTATAAGACTTGTCTCATCCGGTGACTTGTCATAGCCGAAATAGCTTCATTAGCCAATCACAGATCAGCGCACCTGTCGACTCAGCTTTACTTGTCATATCCGGCTGTCGTAATTTACGCTCAACAAAATTCGTGTAACGCTCTCTGCGCCTCTCGTTCAGGCCAAGCATTAAAGCAAACAAACACCAGCTACGTCATGACTCCCATCTGCAAAACAGCAATCATCAGCACGCAAATAACCCGACATGCGCCGCCAACAAGCAAGCGTCATGACGCCATCTCCGACAGCCCACGGCAAGCGCCTAGACAGCG
>JAASFU010000327.1:0-26986 GCA_023333955.1 Globisporangium paroecandrum | reverse complement strand
GGGTCCGTGCGAGCTCTGGCTCGACAACAAGCGCGTGTACCAGAACGACAACTGCGAGGGCGTGTTCGGCAGCAAGATCCCCGTGTGGAAGATTGACTGGTCGTCGTGCAAGGGTAACTGCATGCTGCGCTTCTTCTGGCTTGGTCTCCAGGCATTGGGTACCCGCTGGCAGGTGTATAGTAAGTTAACGAGTCATTTCATCTCTTTCGCGAACACTCCTACCTATATGAGTCCTCTTGAGCGCTAACGTAACATTTGCGATGTTGTGCTCTGTGTGTGGAAACAGAGAACTGCGTGCCTATCAAGGGCAAGTGAGGAGCCTTTGATGTATGTGGTGGGGGAAACCAAAAATGAGAACAGAACTACTGGTGAATCGTGGGCGATTCGCCTCCTTGGGTAAGAGTGTTGGACAGCGAATCATTGCAAAAAGTCATGCAAAATATATATGAACCTTTATCAATTGAGCTGTCGACCTGATCGTTAGATTAGCGCAATATCCAAACTACCCACTCTCATCAAGAAGCAAAAGAAAGTCTTTCCAAACTGTATTGTAATTGTACGAGGCTCACGGTTGTTTCGATCCGCGGGTGCATTGTTCTAAATGCATGTGGCGCTTCGGCGCTTCTTTACACTACAGTTGAATGCGGACGACCCACGGGGCACAAATCACATCTGTCTAAGGACTGCTGTCCTAGCTTATGGCCTGATCGGTGACCTGGTGTTGGCTAGTCTTATTTTCGGTATGTACGTATATAATGTATTCAGTCACGTATTTGGATACAATTCGTAAATTACGTATTTAGAGTATACACTACCGAATTTGCTGTTTCAATGCCTGCATATCAGAGAAGAGATGGACCTCGTCAGGAGGCCTCCAAAGTGACGGACGGCCGCACATGTTCACATGCACACGCAATGGATTTTCCCGTTCGTTTGTGCCCCGATGCCTTCAAAGCCACACGCTCGTTCCGTCACACGAATTCGAGAGCGCGAGTTCTCGAAGCGACTGGAAATGGCGAAATCCTCGACCTCAACAGTTGATCAACTCTGTGACATGCGCCAGCAACCACCGCCAAAGTCCGTTGTTGACACCTGGCTGTGCGCAATCAAGATCAACCAACCCACTTGGCTGTTTTGGGGGGAAAAGCAAATGGATACACTTCTTCTTCTTGTGGCTTCTTGTTGAGTCTTTTGCGTCTGGAAATGCGATTGTGACGTTTAGTACATTAGGTGAGCGGCTATCTGATCATGTCTTTCTTGACTTTGTCGCACTATCTGACGGTGACGGTGGTGATGTGAGCGAACATTCGCCGAATGGCAACGAGCAAGTGTGGTGGATTTTTCCGTGTGGGCTCTCACTGAGCGACTCGCGCGCGCAAACGAGACACAGAGTATGAGAGAGCCCATTCTTCAATTTGCGCCAGCCCCGCAAGTGCTAACTAACAACACCAGCAGCAGCAACAACAACAAGCAGCAAGCAGCATGTTCAAAAAGCAACTGATGACCATCGCGCCTTACACGGTCTCCACTGTGAACAGCCAGTCGCACCCGAAAGACCGCAAGTCCGACACCACCAAGGCGCCAAGTCCGGTCTACAAAGACTGCAAGAGCGCAACCACAACAACAACGACAACAACTGACAGCAAAACCAAGTGTTAATAGCGATTAGAGTACCTCACTTGAGACCGAGCGGGACTGCTCCTGAACAACGAGCGGTCCCAGCCAACCCCAAGCAACAATCAAGTATTGCGACGCTGTCGATTCTGTATATATATCCTTCGTGTAAATTAGTCAATAATACTAAGACAAAGACTGCAAGACTGAAGCAACGAGGTCTCATTTTCCTGTATTCGCGTTCAGTACACTGATGGCTCTTGCTTCAATCGACGTTGCTGCCTGTAAAAGAGAACCAGTTCATCGCGGTGTTGCTGGGACTTGTGTGGAGAGTTGCGAGTGTTGCGTGTGGGGAAAACTAACTTTGCGCTCTCTTCCTGCTCTTCCTCGCTCTCGACTCTCGCGGATCAATCGCAGTGGCGTTTGACAGAATGAAAGCAAATGTGAATCTGCGACGTGTGCGAAATGCAGGATGCAAAAAAACATCATTTGTTCGATAGCTGCAGCATGTAGCACAGTTGCTGTAGATGCCAAACGTGTTCATGAGAAAGTGCTGAACTGGAGTTGTGGTGTTGTAATCTGTGATGATACGCATCCAGTTGGTGAGACCGAACCTTCTTCCCAGTGGTTCGTTTTTAATTATGAAACTGTCAAATAATTAACTATAAAAGGTATAAATAAAGCCAAACAATGAAAATATCTCTTGAATATGTCATTCATGAAGTCAGGGTATTATGTATTCCAGGTGGATTAGTGGACACTCCATGCGCAAACCACAGGATGATCGAGAGAGACACACTCTTGGAAGCTCTTCACGTGCGCTCATTCCACGATTCGCCCAGCGTCCCTCAAGTCCAAGCACATTCACGCACACACCCACGCTCCGTAACAACTCAAATAATGCTGTCTCGCCAGCTCGCCCTGATCGCGCTCTCGGCCGCCGTGGCCACGGGCATGCTCTCCACCGAGTCCGTCGGTGTGAACGCGCTCTCTGTCGCGTCGTCTCCATCGACCGGCGTCGCGTCAGCCGCGATCGTAGCCACCACCACCAAAAACCTGCGCGGCCTCATGGTGGCGGACGACAACACCGACGACGAAGACGCTGATGCGACCACTGACGCTGACGATGCGACCACCACTGAGAACGAGACCGAGGAAGAGGAGGAGGAAGAAGCCGAGGAAGAAACCACTAATGAGCAGAATCGCGAGGACGAGAGCAAGGACGACGACGGCAGCGTCGGCGACGCTGTGATTGCGGAGCGCTCGGCGAACGAGAACAGCCTGACGGCCGACGAGGCCGAGAAGGAGCACGCGCAGATCGAGCACGAGGAGCTCGAGAGCTCCCAAGAGAACGAGGAAGAAGAGGAGGAGGAGCTCGCCGAGCACCCGGCCACTGACGCTGACGCCGAGCGATCTGCTGACGACTCTGCTGAGACCGACGCTGATGATGAAGAGGACGACGGCAGCGAGCCAAACGGCGGCGAGATCGAGGAGAACGAGGCCGCGATTGAGGAAGACGAGGAGGGAGCGGAGGAGAAGGAGGCGAAGAGCGAGGAGACCGCGGACGAGAAGGAGGACGAGCAGTAAGGAAATGCGGCTGCTTCTGTGTACAAAAACTAAGTAAACCTGTTCGTAAATCCTGAATCAATAATAGCATCTGATGCAAAGCAAGAGATGTGCATACGCTCTAATTATTGGCATGCAGGTGGTGATCGACGTCCATGCTCTCAAAGGGTCTCCTCATGTCAATCAAGAGCGCCTGCATGCATACTCTTCCTCCTTTGTTTTGTAATATTTCTAAAAAAATAAACAGATTTATACCAAAAGCATTACAGTGCACCTCTCTATAACGATGTATCTCCTTTCAACCCAAAGAACACCCAACATGTATTTGCCTCAGCTCATTTCCCAACAAAAGCACAAATCCAAGTAAGTACGTGATAGAAAAGCAAGAGAGCGAAGGAAGGATGTCGACGAACAAGTACGACCGGCAGCTGCGCCTCTGGGGCGCCGACGGTCAGCAACGGCTCGCGAGCACGCACGTGCTGCTGCTGCACGCAAGCGCCACGGGCGCCGAGACGCTCAAGAACCTCGTGCTCCCGGGCGTGCAGCAGTTTACGATCGTGGACGACCACAACGTCAGTCTCGCGGACGTGACCAACAACTTCTTCGTGGCGAGCGAGTTCCTGAACCAGTCGCGCGCGAAGGTGGTGACGGAGCTGCTGCTCGAGATGAACAGCGATGTGTCGGGCGACTACCGCCACGCGAACCCCATGCACCTGCTGCAGACAGGTAGGAGGACACCATGCTGACAGATCTATCTGGCTGGGGATGTTCGCTAACTATTAACTGTATCACTGTGTCTATGACGATATATAGAGCCTGAATACTTGGATCAGTTCACGCTGGTGATCGCGACGCAGCTGGACGAGGCGGGCGTGAAGTTGCTGGGCGAGCTCTGCCTGAGCAAGAAACTGCCGCTGCTGGTCGTGCACTCGCATGGGCTGTTGGGCTACTTCCGTCTCCAAGTGGCGCAGCACGCGATCCTGGACTCGAAGAACGACCCGCCGATCCACGAGCTGCGGCTCTCGAAACCCTTCCCGGCGCTGCAGAAGTACGTGGACGAGTTCGACTTGGAATCGCTCTCATCGATCGAGCACGCGCACGTGCCGTTTGTCGCGATCCTGCTCAAGGCCGCCGAGGCGTGGAAAGCGCAACATGAGGGCAAGCTCCCAAGGTATGATGAGTTGTGTGCTTGCTTACACTACGAATCTGTGGTGGTCTCTAATCTGACTGTGTTGAACGGAATCCTTTTAGTACGTTCCCAGAGAAGGCCGAGTTCAAGAAGCTCATCCAGTCGATGGCGAAAGGCTCCGTAGGCCACGAAGTGAACTTTATTGAGGCCACGGACAACGCGTACAAGGCGTACGTGTCGCCGCTGGTGCCTGACGAAGTCGCGCAGGTGCTGGTCACAGCGCGTCAGCTGCAACTGACGAACACGACCCCCGAGTTCTGGCTGCTCGCGCGCAGCTTGGCGAACTTTGTGGACGCGAATGACGGCGTGTTGCCGATCACGGGCGTCGTCCCAGACATGACGGCGTCCACCGAGACGTACGTGGCCCTGCAGCAGGTGTACGTGACAAAAGCCAAGGAGGACGCGACTGTGGTGCTCGCGATCTTGCAAAAGCACCTTGCGGCGCTACAGTTGCCTGCGGATCACATCGCGACTGACAAGGTCGACGCCTTCTGCAAGAACGCGTACAACATTGGCGTAAGTTGTGGTACAGTTTACAATTTGAAGGTGGATGAACCATTTTCGAAATCGGTTGTCTGACATTATAATATGATGTGATATGTGTGACTGTAGATGCTGGACACGAAGACCATTGCGCAAGAGCTGAAGGCAGTGGATCTCTCGGCGATCGACCTGGAGGACGAGGACCAGAACCAGTCGCCGCTGATCTGGTACTTCCTGATCCGCGCGCTCACTGCGTTCATCTCGGAGTTCAAGCGCCACCCAGGAAGTCTCGACGAGTTCCTCGACACAGACACGCAGTGGCTCTTGACGAAGGCGAAAGAGCTCGTCGGTGTCTCCTCCAGCGAACTCGCTGATTTGATCACGGAAGAACACGCGAAGGAGATCACGCGGTCGTGCGAGGTCGAGCTGCACAACATCGCGGCGATCATGGGGGGCGTCGCGTCCCAGGAAGCGATCAAGATCATCACGCACCAGTTCGTGCCGCTGAACCACACGTACCTGTTCAACGGGATCGCTGGCATCGCCGCCGCGTATGATTTATAAAGAGGAGATGTGCTTGCCGCAGCCTTCCAAAAGACCGCACAAGAAATGCTTTGGAATGAGGAAGGGTATAATGCTTGTTCTGTTACAGATAGATCCTCCTGGAAGGTTGGTTTAGTGAGAGGCAAGATGAGTGGGTAAGAACTGAGTGCTTCATGCTATGACTAAGATCAAAATGCAGTAGCAATGGCAACTCTTCGCTACAGGGCTTCACCATCATGATGCTGGTGTTGTTGGTGCTGGAATTGGTGTTGACGCTGCTGCCGTACTGACGACGGTGGTGAGGACGCCGAGTCGGAATCCACCTGGAAGTTGTAGCTGATGTCATGCTCCCGTCGTTCGTCCGAGCAGCGCGAGCAAAAGCACTTAAACTGGTACTCGCGCAGGTTCGCCTCGCGCGTGCGCACGTCTTCATCAATGTCAATATAGCAGATGCAGAGCTCTTCGCCCTTCTTGATGTCGCGCACGGCGACGACATGCGCGTTGCCATCTTTCGTGTACAGCACCGTGCAGTTGGGCTCGCAGCTGTGGTTCATCGTGCAGATGATCGGGAACAGCGCCGTGCCTTCCACACCGAGAAAACCCTCGCTATGCGGTGGGTGGCCCTGGTCAGAGGAGTTGCTGCTATTCTGTTGATGCTGTTGCTGTTGTTGTTGTGGCTGGGCAATCAAGAGCGCTTCCTCGTGCTCCAAGACGTGTCGTACCCGCGTGACGACATCGTGTTCGTCGATCACAGGGAGGTCATCGGTCTCCGAGTGCACGTCCGGGTCCAGGATCTCGATCAGCCCTCGGAACGGGTGGTCGATTTCCATGCTTACATTGTTCATCTCAAAGAGACCGAGCTGCGCGGCGAAGAACTCAAAGCTCAAAATGCTCGCGCATGAACTCCAGACGTCGTCCACCGAGAGCCCGTGCAGCTGGTCCTCGCGCTCCAGGTGCACCAAGTTGCACTCGACCGCATCCAAGAGCAGCTGGTGCGTGTAGGTGAGCAACTCTCGCAGACAGTGCGCTTGGACACCATCGGTGTCGTCAGCATCGCCATCGCTAACCCCTGGCATGTCGCCCAGGTGCGTGCTGAGTCCTTCACGAGGTGGCATCGCATTTGATCGATGAGCGTTGGCAGCGCTGCTAGTGCTGGTCTGTTGTTGTACACTAGCACTACCAACACCATCTCCACCACTCTGATGCCGACTGAACTCTCGTGCAAACGCCTCGACGTCCATGGTCGGCGGTGCCACGTCCCCGATGTGCTGGATCTCCTTCTCCATCATCACGACCTCCCACCAGGGCTTCTTGTAGAACATGTCCATGGGCTCGCGCGCCTTGATGATGTCACGCGTCGTGAAGAACCGACTCAGCAGCCGCGCGATCACCTTGGCCACCAGCAAAAAGATGTCGTTCGTGTGCCGCATGTGCACGAGAAACTGGTTCATCGCCGAGTACGGGTCGTCGCGCGGGCACAGGATCGAGTGGTACTCGTGGAACGCCCGGATCTGGCAAAACTTGGAGCAATACACTTCGCCGCAGGTGCACGTCGCCACGGGACCCGCGAGGCCGCAGTTCTTGCGGTTCACCTTGAGCTGCTGGAGCGCGAGGTCCAGCTCGTCGTCGCCCACCGGAAGCTCAGTATTGCTACTGTTGTTGTTGCTGGTACTGCTCGTCGGTCGTGAGGCATTCCATCGTGAAGCCATGTCGTGCCACTGAGTTTTGTACTCAGAGAGCAGCGGCACGAAGCAGTACTGGCAGCAACGCAGGTGCTCGCGGTTGGTCTCGTGCTGCATGGCCACGAACGGCGCCTCGGTCCATATCCGCGACGACTGCTCGATGTCCTTGTCGGCGTAGATCGCCTTGCCCTTGATCTTGCCGGCGAACGCGCACACGACAGGCGCCTTTGCCTTGGAGATCACGAGATCAAAGTACCGCGACGTGCGCAGGTCGTTTGCGGCGTAGGGCACGGCGAGGCACGAGTGGCGATCTGTTAAGCAGAAATACAATTACCATCAAACAGAGCATACAGACACACGATGACGCCGTCCACGCGCGTCACTCACAATCAGTAAGGGATGATACGAGAGGTGTCCAGTCAACTTGATAGGTAGCATGATAAGCTACCTGCAGTGTAGGCCTTGGCGAGCTGGAGTCGGCTTCGTCGGCTGGGGCTCACGTCATTGCTGGTGGTGGTGCGATGGCTGCTGCCAGCAAGAGCGGCCGACATCGCAGACGACGGTGGCAGCAACGGCGGTCGCTGCTGATGCAACTGCTGTTGCTGTTGCTCGTGCCTGCGCGTCTTGCGTGGCGGCGACGCGACCGCATTGTATTCTTCGTCGTCTTCATCATCATCATAGTCATCGTCGTACGCATTGCCATCGTAGCCATCGCGACGCCCCTGGTCACGCCTTTTGCGAGCCGCGGCAGCATAGCCGTGCGCGTAGTAGGCCGCCAAGTCGGCCTTGTCCAATAAATTACTGGCATTCGTGGTGGTTGTCGTCGTCGTCGCCATCGTCGTTGTAGGCTCGGGGGCCGACATCGAGGCCCGACGCTTTTGCTGCTGTTGTTGAGTGGGGGCAGCGACGTTCACCGCCACAGCCACGGGCGAGTACGACGACGTCGCGCCGCGCTTCCCCAT
Organism: Globisporangium paroecandrum; assembly: GCA_023333955.1. Classification (NCBI taxonomy): domain Eukaryota; phylum Oomycota; class Peronosporomycetes; order Pythiales; family Pythiaceae; genus Globisporangium; species Globisporangium paroecandrum. The sequence goes on along the minus strand of JAASFU010000327.1, from coordinate 18,947 downwards.
GGCACTTGCTCTGGTAGCTTCTGTGGCTGCCTGGCTGGCTGTGCGCTCCGTGGCGAGACCGCGTGTGCGAGTGTCTGCTGATTGATTGACTGACAAGCGAGAGAGTGAGCGCTGCTCGCTCACTCTCCGTTCTGTTCTGTTTGCTTGCTGCTGTTGTTTGGCTCGACGTTCCGAGTCGAAGTCGGGCGACTGTGTGTGGCGCTGTCTGCGCGACACTTGGCGTTTGTATACCGCGGAGTCGGCTCTCACAGACGACACAGTCGTTTGGGAAATCCAAAAGATGCAAATCGGTTCTTCACAAAGCGGTCATCATCGTTAAAGAGTTAAATGAGCTGGTATGTATGAGCCCAAGTTTATGCGAAAAAAGAGAACTATTGAGCGAGCTGTACATAGTGTTCAATGGTTCTCGAAGTTGTCCGATATGTAAATTCAAAGGTGTTTCGAGAATGCTGGACCTCTGGATCCGCATGCGACACACCTTGGCACAAAGTTAGTGCCATGTTCTACCAATTTTTAGCGCATCGAAGTACCTGTCACTATACTGGATATTGACCTGTCAACAAATTTGTCAGTCCTGATTCTGTTTGACGACGATGCAGATGTAGCCATGTTATTTTGACTCGCATTGTGCGAAGTGCTGGAGCTGCTTTCAGGTCTCTCCCGTGAGCGAAAGGCTGATTGACAACTTGTGAATGAATGGACGCGCAAACGCTGTCATTACTGTGAGTGGATCATGTACCAAATTCTTACATGTGATTCAATTTTCTTTAATGAAAGCTTTGATTTGTGATTGTCTGTCTGTCGGTCTGTCTTCAACTTTTGCCGTCAACTCAACTCGATCACTGACGGTCTCGATCGCTTGCTGTTGACGCGCGTTCTTCTTGGACATTTCATTTCTGTTGTCTTTCCTGTGTACGAACTAATTGGGGGAAGATGAAATATAACTTTACGCGTTGAGTTCCGCTTCGCAGCGCTTGCAGCTGCACACGAACTGGTACTCACTGCAATCAACGCAACACAACACGAAAGAGAAATCACAAAAGTCAGCAATCAGGTTTCCTCAATGTTCAACAAGCAATCGCCCACCAATTCCACTCACCGGAGGCACTCGCGACGGTCCTCGACGTCCTGGTCAACGTCAATGTACGAGATGCAGAGTTCTTCGCCCGCTTCGACGTCGTGTACAGCGAACACGTGGGCCGCGCCGTCCTTCGTGTACAGCACGGTGCAGTTCGGGTCGCAGCTGTGGTTCATCGTACAAATACCCGAGAAGAGCGCCGTGCCCTCCACGCCGACAAAGTCGTCGTCGACCGCAAAGCATTCGTCGTCTTCGTCGTCGTCGTTGTGGTCGTGGTCGTGCGCATGGCTGTGGTCGTGGTTGTGGCCGCAGTTCTCGTGGCTTTCTTCATCGTCCTCTTCGTGGAAGTGGATCTTGTGCTCCTCCGAGAACTTCTCAAGCGCGTTCTTAACCTTCACGAGCATCGCCGGCATCTCCTTCTTGTCCTCCGTGCTCGCTTCCGAGAGCGCCTCACCGAGCGCGTGGAACGGGTGGTCGATCTCCATGCTGATGTTGTTCATCTCGAACATGCCGACGATGCGGCTGAAGAAGTCGAGGTTCAGCACTTCGTCCGCCGAGCCGAGCACCGCGTCCACCGAGAGCCCGTTGAGCTCGTCCTTGGCGGCCAAGAGCGCGAGGTTGTCGCGGAGACCAGCCATCCAGTGCTCGTGGGTCTGCGCAAGCAGCGATTTGAAGCGCTCACGGTACTGCTCGAGCGTCTCGCCTTCTTCTTCGAGGTCGTCCTCCGACGTGATCACTTCCCACCACGGCATCTTGCAGAACATGTCCACTGGCTGGCGCGCGTGCGCCATGTCGTGGGTCGACACGAAGCGGCGCAGGATCTTCGCGAGTACCTTCGCAGCGAGCTGGAAGATCTCGTTGGTCACGAGCGTGTGGTTCACGAACTTACCCATCGGAGACTCGTTATCCTCCGAGTGGGTGCACAGGATCGAGTGGTGCTCGTCGTACGCGATCTTCTTGCACTTCTCCGAGCAGTAGATGACGCCGCATTCGCACTTGACCTGGTTCGCCGCGAGGTGGAAGACGCTGAAGTAGCTCTCCTCGGCGCTCTTGCCGCCTTCCTTCTGGAGGAACGCGACTGCGTCCTCAAAGTCCTGCAGCGTCGCGACGTCAGTCTCTTCGGCGCTCGAGGTCAGCACTCTCTCCCACGCCTCCTTGCTGTTGACGAGCGGCACGAAGCAGTTGCCACACGCGTCGACGAACTCCTACAGAAGGTTCAACAGTTTCATAAATCAGAAAGAGAGAACGAGTGAGCGAGTGAGTGAGTTTGATGCACGGGATGGCTACCATCTATCACCTGATCGCACATTACACACGCACCTTGTTGTCTTCGTGCTGCATGGCGACGAACGGCGCTTCGGTCCAGATGGGCTCGCCGGCCTTGAGCGCCTTGGTGGCGAAGATCGCCTTGCCTTTCTTCTCGCCGGCGAAGCCGCACTGGATCGGCGGACTCTGCAGCTGGGTCTTCATGAGCTCGTCAAAGTACGCCGCGACGGCCGGCTCGTTTGGCTGCATGGTGATCGAGTCCGCTGGCGCCATTGTGTGAATCGGTTGTTGCTGGGAAATGGGGGAGAAGGAGAACGGATGTGAAATGAGAATGAAGCGAGAGAAAGACGCGGAGGCGGTGGGGCTTTCTGGCGTGGGTCTCCTGCCGTCCAGTGGAAATGGATGAATGCGCGGACTCACTTCACTGAGTGCGACTGCGATTGCGACTGTGAGCGCTTGCTTGTGTATGGCGCGTGGCGTGCCAGCTGGACGAACAAGCAGGGAACAAAGCGGTGGTGGATGAGTTTGTTCCTTCTGCATGCGCTGCTCTTGAGCTCCTCCCTCCCACTCTTTTTACGCCTCCAGCGAGCGAGCGGCTCACCAGATGGCTCAGAGCGAGCCATTGTGAGCACACTGACCATCACTCCTGCTCCTGTGGACACCACCCACTTGGCAGATATAGCTCTTTTCTGGACAATACATCGGTACACTGTACCATTGTGTCCCGCCACCCCCTCTATGAATTGATATCAGGTGTTTGCGCCAATCACATGTCAGTTGCTTTTTCAAGCGCGAAATCAAGCGAGATTAGGGCGATTTGACCCCAAAAAGTGTCTCGAATACCTCTTAAATTTAATGTGTACCATCCATTCTTTGGGAAAGGCCGAGTGTACCGATCCTAGCGGCACACAGCAAGTGATCCAAAAGCTGTCTGTCACGAAGCGGCGCCACGTTGGCCACGAAGAGCTCCAATCGCGCGCGCGAAGCAACGAACGACACCTCGACAACGCAGGCAGCTTCAAGTGCGAAAAGGGCGGACGTCCGCGCAGCATTGTGCTTTGTAGCCAAGCCACACAGTAGCCAAATTTTCCCTGACGCAGAGCTTGCTCACTCGCTCTGTCTGTCTGCGAAAGAGAAAGATCAAGAAGTCTTCCTTCGATGCATTGCGCGCTGTTGGTGGCGTCGTCTGGTTGAAAGAGATGGATTCTGGCGTCACCGCCATGGAAGATTGCAGTTGTCGCCCTCGGGATTGCGCGTGGCGTGCGCAGGTTCGCTTCTGGGTGGCAAGATCCTTGCAGATCACGATTTGGAGTGTGGTGTTTGTGCATCTTGGTGGCTTGGTGGCGCTGGGTGTGGGTGTGGGTGTGCATGCTGTGAGCATTGGCACTTTTGAGGTGACGCACTGCGCGCGATGCGAAGGGCTCAAGTACTGTACGGCGATGAACGGCAAGCTCTACTTCGATCCTGTGAATGGGTACACACGGTGGGTCTACGTTTGCTGTTGACACTGCTATTGATATGTGTTTCTCTAATATCCTGTCATGTCTTGTAGAGAAGCAACGACGCAATTGGAGAAGCAAGGTGTTTGCGAAGATCTCGACGCGAAGACCCTCGAGCTGAGCAGCTTCGGCGACCAGTTCCAGTTCAAAGACACTGAGGCCTGCCACACGCTGGTCTGGAACTACCACTGCCTCTCCTGGGTGGCAGCGACGTTCCAGCGCGCGGTCGACGGTGTCAACGTGTCCTGTGCGACAGCCACAGACGACGCTCCTATTCCATTGCCGCCCTGTCGATCGCTGCGCGTGGAGGTCGCTGACAAGTGCGTCTACTCGCATTTCTACCGGATGTACTTGGAGAATGTGTGCGGCAACGTTCCGTGTGTGAGTGAAGAAGAAGAGCTGGTCACCGCCAAGACCAGCAGCCCAAAAAAGCAGGCGGACTGCATCAAGGCACCGTGGGAATCCGCTCCAAACACTACGTTCTCGCGCTGCTCAATCCGCGAATACGTGGTGCCGAAAGCGTCTGCGCGCCGCTTGTCGCCGTCACAGTTGTCGCCAATGCTGCTTTGTTTGCAAACCGCTGTGTGGCTGTATTCGAATTTCTGTTAACGAACTAACTTACTATGCTCCTCTTTACTTGTGTGAGCTGTTTGTCGCTTGATGATCGATCATTCGTTCAGTGAAAAAGTTGGCTACCGTCCTCTTGAAAAAGACGAATCATTTGGGGGCTAAAACTGAGGAACTTCGGGCTTGAATCGGTCTGTTTGATTGTCTTTCTAATCATGCGAGCGAGCTGTAGCCATCACGCTTTCGGCGCTGACGCTGCGCAAACGCCAGCACACTGGCGCCGAGCACAAAGCCACTTGCAATCCATCCGAGGATCGCCAAGACGCCATGCGATGAAGGCGCTGATGATAAATCGTCACCACCATTGCCACCACGTTCGCTTGGCCTTTCAAAAGTGTTCATCGTGCTACCCACGCCTGTCAGTTTTGCGCGCATCGACTGCTTGGGCGTAAACGTATCGCCAGGCCACTTGGAGAACTCGCTCAGCTCCAGCCACCACGCAGGGTACCCTGGGGCTTGCATCTGCTGCGGTTCCTCGCCGGTCGTGACGTACCCGTCGCTAAACTTCGCGACCAAAGTCCACGCAAACTGCCACCAACGATCCACGACCAGCGTCGCAAACTCGTTGCTCTGCTTCTCCACGAACTCCCTCAGCTGCGCCGAGTCGTTCTTCAGATCGTCGGCAGTCGTGGCGTGGAGCTCCATCTGCGCGCGCGTTCGGAATGCCTCTTTCTGCAAAATGCCGATCTCGTTGCGCACGTTCTGGTTGATCGTGTTGAAGCGCAGCAGACTCCAGTTGTTCACAAAGTTGAACGCCCACCACGCCGACTGTGGGTGGAACTCACTCTGCTTGCCGACCAGGTACGACTCCGGGATCGTCTCCTGCGTACACGCGAAGGGCACGTATACTGAGCCATGTGGTGCGCTCTGCGCGTACCAGGCGACTCCTCCAATTGCATCAGGGAGATGACGACCTTCACCGCCTCGAATTTGCAGCACAAAGCTGAACATCGTTCGGTACATGGAGATCGGCCGCTCCCAGCCGCCAATCACACCCTGCGGGTTGCCGCCCCAGCGCACGGGGGATCCAAACGGACCAGCGGCGATCCCCTTCGTCATGTCGTACTTGGTGCCTTCGTAGTGGTCGCGAAGCAGCTCCATGACAGTGTTGAGCTCGATGCGCGCGTCAGGTTTGACGGAAAAAGGGTATGTTGCATACTCGGAGAAGCTCCCCAGACGTGCATCGAGCTCCAGCGACGGCGCGAGCACGTCAAACACGCGCCAGATGCGACGGCCCGTGTAGAGCGGCCCAACGGCATCCTTGTCTGCGAATCCGTAGGCGGCAGTGAAGTCAAACGGTTTCTCTGAGTTGTCATCCCACCAGCCCATTTCTTGCGCAAACGACATGACATTCGGTGACGCCAGGTACCAGTCCGGGTCCTCCAGGTCCATCTCGCGGATCGTGAACCCGTTCGCGAGCGCCGTCAAGTGGCCCTCCGGTACTCGCTGTGCAGCCCACACGGCGCTGGTGTTCCCCTGGCCTGTGAGCACGTGGAAGACCCAAACTTCGCCAAATTTGTCGCCAATCACGAGCGCTTCCGCAGAGTCGCCAAAGTCGGGCTGCTGCGGATCGCCGCTGTCTTCGCTGTAAAAGCCGTACTCGACCGCGAGCTCACCCATGGTCTTCACAGCGCAGCGCGCACTCTCACAGCGCTCGAGCGCCACTTTCGAGAGCTCGGCTATGCCAAAGAGGTTCTTGCCGTGGCCCCCGGGGGCGTCGAGCGGCCAGCCCACCGTCTTTGCGCCGCAGGTCGACTCGCCGATGCTCAGCTGCACTTCGTTCATCATGCCGTAGTCCTGGTCAAAGTACGCGTACGTGTGCGGCACCTGCGGGATGAACCCCAGCGGCTCCATCACTTGTTCAGTCACGGCACCATCGTCAGCTCGGCGTGGGAGATAGTGGGGGCCGCGCTCTTTCGTCACGAGACGCGGGAACCCGCCAAAGAAGTTGTACACTGCGCGCTGGGCTCCAGCCTCGTGATCCTGCGCTGGCACGCGCACAAGCCGCACGTCCGCTGCGCCGCCGCCAGCGTCGTCAGTGTGTGCGATCAAGGTAGACCCGTCGACCGTCGCATCGCGTCCGACAGCGATCACCGTGCACGCGTCGACTCCTGGAGCTACTGCGGATAGAGACGAGAACAGTGAGACGCTCAGGAAGCCCACGAGGCACGCGGTCGAGAGTACTAACTCCCGTAGAGAGCAGCAGCGGGCAATCTTCATTAGGATGGCGAGACTCCGGCGTTGGTGTTGTGTCTGTGTGCTTACTAGCTGGAGCGCACAATGCGGAATGCGGAATGGGAACGAATGATGAATCTCGGGGGCAATGCAAGCCGCCCACTCTTGGTCTTTCCTGTTTGTTTCCTTTTCCGTTTCATTTCAACCATTTGGAGGTGGTGAAGACCCTAGGGAAAAGAAGGGCATGAGACAGAGGATGTTGTTGTTGTTACTGTACTTTGATGAGTGGTTCAAAACTGTGAACGGATGCAGATCCAGTGGTTCTGACTGGCTGGCTGGCTGGCTACCTGCTGCTATTTTTAGAAGGAAAAACAGGCTTCTTCATCGCGCCTTTTCTCAGGATCTGGGACCCTTCGTGCACCAGAATGCCACACGCGCACGTGGTCGCCAAGTGGCAGGTTGTTGGTGCTGGTGCTTGGACTGGAAGCTGCTGGTTGGCTCGTGGCGCTTCGGAGCTATTCTGAGAGTCACCAAAGGAACTGGCGCAAGTGTGTGACGTGGCAGGAAACAATCAGAAAAACAAAAAGATCGGGGATGGAAACGGACGACTAACAGCAAGGAGCGAAAGAGGACGTTTTGCTTTTTACTAACACAAAAAGGCAACTTCAACTACCATCACTCTTGACTTTTGGTGATCCCCAGTTTTGAGCTTTTGATGCAACTGTACTGTGCCTCTGAGAAACTAGTTCAAGAAAAACGAAGAGCTACATTCATTACAGTATTGACTTTTGCGGATCAATAAAAGCTGTACCACCACATGAAGCACTCTAGTCTAGCAGTCAAAGAGACTCCAGCTTGAAGCTACTGGTAAGATATCGGCCTTTTGCTTCGCTCAGAACTTTCGGAGACGGCGCGTGCACTTCTTGCTCGTGGTCGATGGCGTCGACATTGGTGCTGGCGTTGTGGTTGGAGTGGTGGTTGGCGCTTCCGTCGTTTCTGCCGAAGTCGACGCGCTGGCGGCGCTCGAAGCGCTCGCCGCTGGAGCTTCAGTGGTCGTCGCGTCGGCATCGGCATCGGTTTCAGTCGAAGCGTTGGTCGCACTCGAGTCATTCATGGTCGACGCAGCAGTGTCCGCGTCCGCTGAAGCGCTTTCGCTCATGGTGATGGTGGTGGCAGCGCCACTGCCGCTCACGATGATGTCTGCGCAGGTCGGGTATGTCTGGTTGGCCACGTCCGAGTGCCAGTACATCTGCAACGCGCAGTCGCCGGCGGTCTCGCAGCCAGAGACCGTGGTGGGCATCGTGACCTTGAGGTCGAAAGTGCCGCCCGAGTTCGCGAACGAGTCCTCGGTCAGGATATTAAGGTACTTCTCGTACATGACCGCGCCGCCCGAAGTACTTGCCTTGGGCTTGACAATGTTGAGGTTCATGTACCCCGGGTGCGGCGCCTGGATGTAGTACGTCATCGTGAACTCCTTGCCTGGCGCGAGCGTCGTGACCGGGTTCGTCGACTCGTAGATCATGCCGCGGCAGCCGTTCATGATGCTGAATGTCGCTGCTTCAGGGAAATCTGCCTGCTTGCGCTGGCTCAGGTTCTCCAGCGGAGCCCACTGGAGCTCGTCGTCGCCAGCATTCTTCAAGGCGCCGGCACTCGCGCGGTACAAAGTGGACACGGGGCGGGGCTTTGGTACCGTCATCTGACCGTGCGCTTGCACGGACACGGCGAACGCCGCCGCGAGCACGAGGGTCGGCACACAGCAAGTCTTCATTGTGTTGGTGCTCAGGGGGATATGGAATTGGTTGTTGCAGGTCGGAGGCAAGTTTGCGAATGAGTGAACTGAGGGCAGGCGAAGAGGTCCGAGCGAGTCCTCAATTGTGTGCTGACTACCTTGGCGTGTCTGTTGATGCAGACACCATCTCGTTGCTGGTACAGCGCTCGCAGTACTCGGTAGCGAGCGATCCTTTTTGAAATGCGCAGAGCCATTGAGATAGAAAATGACTCTGCCTGGACACCAGATGGACGCTGCTCTGAGATGCAAAAAGAGCCATTTGAAGCGTTCAAGCGTCCATCGAAACGAATCTTTAAGTGCGTATTCACAATATAGATTGTATTGTTAGTATAAAGGTTTTCTTACATAAGGATTGACCTTACTACCTATTCTAAAAAGCAAATGCGTTTAGGAAGGGGAAAGATAAACATGATCGTGGCTCACGAGCATCAGTATTTGATCGAGGTCGCTTGCTCACGTGAGCCGGTCAGCTCATACTTTCGCTAGCATGGCGTTCACGTGTGGACAAACAAAGCTGAGCACTTCTTCACAGGTCAATTCAGTGCGGGCTTGGATCGGAAATGAGCAGGGCCGCCGTTCCGGAAAAGCAGCCTGGAAAGAAGAAGTGCACAAACATTCATCCCCAAAGCACGAGGAACATTCCGCAACAGTGTTGTGACAACACATCAACTGGAAAATGGGAACTCCGCAAGTGTGATTGATGTCCACTGTATTTCGCTGGCTGTATACGCTGCAGAATACAATCAGACGCTTGTTGTCTCCTCACTGTATCAATCTCTATCATCACCGGCGCGTACCGTACTGAACATTGTTGCGAGCTTACCAGTATTGTATGATTTGCTTCCCACTTAAAATGCGGACGCGATAGCAGCGACCAGTCTGGATGCCAGCTCGTCGTGGTTCGGTAGCTTGCCCTCCGACTGCAGTCGCTGCTTGATCTGGTCGCTCCCGAGGTCCTGGTAGCTCTGGAAGAAGCTCAGGTGGCTCGTCGGCTGGCTCGCGTCCACCATTGTGAGCGCCACCTGCTTCCAGATCGCGCGCAGTCCCTGGTGGACGCCAATCTCGACAGTCGCGAATGACGTCGAGGGCGTGTTGCTGCCACCCTGAGCTCGCGAATCTGGAATCGCGTAGAACACGCGCAGGATCGATGACGGAGCGCCGTCGTTCATCTCCACATGGATCAGCGCCTCGATCTACAAATAGTTGATTTCGTTTCACACACACAAGCATTAGACAAGTTCACATGGTACACCATAGTAGCAAACAAATCTTCTGGACGTACCGAGTAGTGTTCACCCTCCGGGAGGTCTCTTGCAAAGAGCTTCATGCCAAACTCGAGTCGATTCTTTCCCGTCTGCTCGTCGTGCACGAATGCGTGGTACTGGAAGTCCTGCACCTGCGCAATCTCCACTGCAGGGATACCATCGAGCGGCATGCGGAACGTCTGCAATCGGATGGACCCTCCTGCTGAATCTGTCGACTCGCTTTCTGCTGTTGTCGCTACGCTGTTAGACCTGGATGCAGTGTACGATCTCCAGGCGCAAATGTCCACCTCCATGTTGCCGCTCTGGCGGTGCACAGGATGAAAGAACGAGCATTCATCCGAGAGTAAAGTATCGAAGAACAGCAGCGGCGTGATTTTCCCACCAAGCGGCTCTTCCAGGACGAGCTTAAACTGCGCTGGGGAGCTCTCAAAGAACGGGATTTTCGTTGGCATGGGAGTAGACTGTTGTTGTTGCTGCTGTCCTGAGTCCTGATGGATCACATTTCGGTCCACATGCGCTCTCCACGGAAGCTTGAGTGGCAGCGACGGGAAGCTCTCGTGGAGGCTCTTAGCGTCTCGGAACGATGCGATCATGCCTTTGATCACCTCCATCGCGAGCGTGTGCGGCGGGATCGACGTCTTCACGCTTCCGCCCATCAGGCTCATCCTTGCAGTTGACAGTGCAGCAGTAGACGCCACTGTCGCACTTCGTCCACGCCTGTCTTTCGCCAATTCCAAAAGCAGGTCGCAGGTGCGCTTGACACCCTGGAGTGCGCCGTTCTCGACCAGCGCTGCAAACATCGTCGGACGAGTGAAGTACACGCCCGAGTGGCATCGGAACTGCATCACGGGGATATTCACGGGCGATGGTCCACCTGTGGTCGTGTCCACCAGGTCCTGGAACTCAAAGACCGTCTCGATCGAGAAACAGTTGCTGTACGGTGTGCTCAGCGTGTACGCCTTGGAGCGGAACGTCACCTTGTCCAGCGTCTTCTCGTTGAAAGTGCACGAGTGGTACTGCTCGATGGAAATGGCCTTGATCGCCGACGCACCCTCGCTGCTGGCTCGACTGACGTCGTCTCCAGCTTCCGATGTTGCTGACGACGGGCGATAGCTGAGTTTGCGGACAAAACCAAAGTGTGGATGCGTGTGCCATTCACTGAGCCGCTTGGAAGTATCACCACCCGAAGTTGATGCACCTCCACCATTCGTAGTACTGGTGCTCGCGTCCTGAGCTTTCTTCCGGTCCTCTTCGTTGAAAATCAGCTCGAGGAACTCTTTCACGGTACACCTCGTGATTGTGGTCGAGATCACCTCCGTCATCTGCTTTTCCTGAAGTTCAAAGAATTTCTTGGACGACGGGTCTTCGATCCATGGCAGTGACACGTGCGTGCGCTCCGAGACTGTCAGCACTGGCGGCTTGAACGTTGTGCCCATCGCGACTGGCAATGGCGTCTCGAGCGATGTCTTCGAGGTCGACACGACACGGTCACCACCCAAGAAATTGTCGTTCGCGAGATACTCGAACGCCGACAGATCCGAGGCATACGTCAGTGCGAGAGCGTTCGCAAAGTTCTTGGACAAGTAGATGTTGTCGCGCGTTTTGCTGCTGCTGCTGCTACCGCCACGCGACTGGGATGCCGAGCTAGTGGCACTCGCGGCAGCAACAGAACTGCTAATGCTAGTCTGTGCAGCGCTGTGACTTGAAGAGAAAGATGAGCGTCGGTTCTTCGCGAGCCACATACCCTTCCCAAAGCGCGAGGAGCACAGGATCATGTAGATCGTCTTGGACACTTCCTTGTCACCGCCCGTGCCAGGAATCGTAGGAACAGGCGCGCCACCGTCAGCGCCATCGGGACGCTGCAGCACGCGGAATGCCTCCCAACCGGCAAGTTTCTTGGCGTTCACGACGATCCTTCCGACAAAGTTCTGCCCGACGTAGCGCTGGTAGATCGCCGAGAGGAACCCCCAGTGGTGCGTCTTCCCTTTCGTGACGTGGAAGAGACACGACGCGTCCGGGGAGCTCGTGAACACGAGCTTGTTCTGCGCATTCACCTTGAGGAACAGTCCCGTGGTTGGATCCATAAAGTAGATCGGCGCGTCGGTCTTTTTCTGGAACACGTGGTCGGTCAGGTTCTCCTTCACCTGTTCATAAAGCGACTTCCCGCTCGTGCTCGCAGAGAGCAGCTCCGAAGTGTTAGAGCCCAATGCCTTGTGGCGACGGTGCATGCGCGGTGTGCGGTGGTCTGCGAGTCGCATCGCGGGCGACGACGCGGTTAAGCTCAGGCTCTTCTGTGGTTGCCAGCGGTCCATAATCGCCTTGTATAGCTCGGTGCGCGCGTTCACGACCGCACGTGCGACCTCGGACGCGTCCGAGTCGTCTACCGTTGGGTCGCTGCAGTGGAAGGTAGCCATGAACGCGCGCTTGAATGGTTGCAGCAGGCGCTGGTCCTGCACGCACGCGATCGAGAGCAGCGTGGGCAGCAACGCGAAGAACGCGCGCTTCACGAGCGACGCCTCGGCGTAGAGCGACGAGCTGAGGCCGAACGCCGCGAACAGCAGCGCGCTCGTGAGAAGAGAGGGCACGAGCGTCTCCGCGACCGTCAGCCGCAGCATTTGCGGCGGTGGCATCGCAGTCCCCACAGCCGGCGGCGCCATCTTCGCTTCCTTCTGATTGACGCGTTTTGCCAAAATGCGGAATTGTGCGTTTGTGTGTTTGCGAAGAAGTCAGCGTTTGTTTGGGCAGAATTATAGAAAAGAATGATTTTTTATTGGCTGAAATTTACTGCACGCAGAATTATGGCCAATGATATAGAGCAAAGTGTATTTGATGACGGTTCGAAAATGGCGTTGAAGCCGAATAATCGGTATCCCACATTGAGCAGGATCTCCCCCGCTTTCTTCACTTTGACAAAGTGAACCAACCATCCATGCTCCATGTACCATACATGAATAAAGGCACAGTCGAAGGAATTTCAACCTCCACCAGAACCAAGTTGACAAAGCAAAGTCGTGACGGAAAGAAAATAATAGTGGTGCTCCATGCACCTTTCAACGCTCCTGCTCCTGCTGCTGCTGGTGCCCTTCGCGAGTCAGTCAACCCACCAAGTCTCACCAAACATTGCGCGAGCTTTCAAGCTTTCAAGCCTTTTCTTGCGGTTGGCTGGCTGGATCCTCATAAGTTCAACGGATTCTCATACTCACTCGATAGTAAAGCTCGTCGCTTGCTTTCAGACCAAGTCGGTCTGGACCGGCACTCTCGTTGGATAAAGCTGCCCTTCAGATTCGCCACACATCGCCTCAAGTTCTCCACGACCATCTTCATGATGGCGATGAACATGATGGCCAGACGGCATATCGAACTGCTTGACCGAGCCGAAGAGCTGATTGAGCAGCCGACCCTTGACATGCTGCGCGAGCGCCAGGTCGTCGGTCACGTCGTTCACGAGACAGTACGCCGAGTGGTCCCCGGACCAATTGATGTACCGGTGCTCGATCTGGTTGAGCGGCACGCACAGGTACGGGAAATCCGAGTACCAGGACTCGTAAGACGGCACGTAGCCGTCCAGGTGCTTGACGTCCGAGCACGGGATCTCGCTCAGCTTGGTGCGCACCGAGCGGCTGCTCGTGCCGCCGACCACGTACCGGCGCCACGTCCGGTAGATCGTCTTGATGATCAGAAACGCGATCGTCAAGCACGTGACCACGATGATCGAGATCACAAGCGCGCGCATGAGCTCCGTCTGCTCCTCCGAGCGGTAATCCCGCTGGAACGGGAACACCAAGCCAACAATGTACACAGAAACATCCTGGACCGTCGAGAAAGACGAGTTGTTGCGCCGCTGGGCGACCTCGAGCTGCGTTTGCTGGTCGAACGGCCAGCCGTCGTACCAATGACCCATCATGATCAGCGACGTCAGCGCCATGAACAGCAAGTGGTACCGCGACGCGCGCGCAAGCAAGCCGTCGTACTTTGGCGGCACTTTCCATTTGCGCAGCAGACAGTACTTGTCGACCCAGTAGTTGAGAAACAGCGAGAGCGACGTGATCACGAGCCCCGTGGGGATGAGGGACTTGAAGAACAGCGCCGTGCCGACGATCTTGGTGATCTGCGTGTACCGCTCGGCGAGTTGCCAGTACGTGCCGGAGTAGTACTGGTTGAGCTTCTTCTGGGTCTTGGCCTGCGGTCCGTAGATCCACTGCATCGCGCGGTTGTAGATGCTGATGAGTTGCAGCATCGGTGTGGTGACGAGGTTCGCGATCAGGATCGCCTGGATCTGCAGCAAGTTCTGCTCCGAGAGCATGTCCGTAAAGTCCGTGAGTAGGTAAATCACGACCGCGCCGTTGAACGCGCGGAAGAGCAGCATCTTGTTGAGCGTCGAGAGCTGCTCGCGCTCCTTGGTCTGGTGCTGCTCGAGCAGGTCCACGTAGTGCAGGATTTTACAACCCAAGAGGTCTGTCACGGCCAGTGCATACGCCAAAATGTACAGGTTCTTGCGGCGCTTGCTCTCCGAGACATCATCACCCTCAACGTACATAACCTTGAGGAACATCGTGAAGTAGTAGACGCCGATCATCATGCCGATGACGATGCCCACGTTCACAAACTGCTGTAGAAAGCGACGACGCCACCGCACGCCAATGTTCTTCCACTGCACCGAAGACGGCTCGCTTGCCTGCTCGATGCGCATGATGTTGGTGCCTCGAAAGCGGAACTGCCGCGGGATCTTCGCCTTGGCCATGTCAAACAGCGCCGCGAGCACGCCCGCCTGGGTCTTCTCCATGCACGTGCGATGCGCCTCTTCGGTCTCGAACATCACGACCACGGACCACACCGGGTAGCTCTCCTGGCGCAACAGTCTCTCGATCTTCTTGCGCTGGTAGTAGAGCTCGCGCGTCCAGTAGTCAACGTCTCGGAACATAGCGAACTTCTGCAGCACCCTTCGTAAGCACGACGCGTAGGTCGTTGGCGGCAATGGCCCATCGATCGCTGCAAACAGCGCCGCGTCGGCGCGCTCCTGGTCCGAGGACTCCATGCGCAGCATCTCCTCCATGTACCGCTTCTTCGCGAGCGCCGACAATAAATCGTGGTTGTCTAATGCCACGGTCACGAACTTGACCTTGCCAAACTGCCGGAAGAACACTTCCCACTCGTCCGGGTCCCACGCGTCGTTGTTCGGGTCCTTGATGATGATCGAGTAGTCCGCCGCCGTCTGCTCCTGCTCGTCGATGTACGCCTTCATGCGCTCCTGCGTGAGCCCCGAGATGATCGTGTACAGGCACAGGATGCCGAGCACGATCAGGTCGACGTGAAACTGGCCCACGATAAGCGGGCAGTTATTGGTCTTGAGCGTGTCGCCGTTCGCTTCGATGATCGGCTGCACGCGCGTGCACGCCGCGGTGCCCCAGATGCGCACGTCGAGCTTCGTGTCGTCGTCCAGCGTGCGTTCCAAAATCGGCCCCGAGTATTCGTCACTCAGGAAGTAGATGATCGACGGCATGGACACGGCGGCGAGCACGAACATGAGCACGCCGAGCTGCAGCAGCATGCGGAAGTAGAGCCCGATGCCGATGCCAAACACGTAGAGGTCGCGCAGCGACGTCTTCCAGAGAGGGAAGAGCTCGCTACCGGTCGGGTCTTCGCCCATTTCCACGAGCCGATACGTCTGGCGCTTCTCATCATAGATGCGGCGCGGGAGGATCACGGTCTCGAGCCATTGCTTGGCTACCTCGACGCTCGGCTTGGCGTACTGGTCGAGCTGCGCGACCGCGTCGACTTGCGACGGCGCGTGCGGCCGGTCCATCGCTTAGGCTAACAGTGCTAGAGCGCGCGTTTGTGTGGAGCTGTGTATGTGTGTAACGCTTGGCCTCGTGGTGATGGTGGTGGTGATGATGCGTCTGTGATTGTGAGGTGCTTTGTTATGCGCACAACAGCGAGCGCGCCCACGCCGCTTCTTCTGTGGAAAAGACGGAATGATCACCACATTTCAAGTGAGCTCTGGGTTCTTGATTACTTTCCCACGCAATGCGCTCATTGCTGTATCTAATCATAAAGGTTATATCTTTTGTTGAAGCTGAAATATAAATAAATAAAGGCTTTGTGTAGGTGCTGATGATAAAGCAATGAGGTAGTTTGAGCTAACAATGCAGCGCACTTTCTCTCTCCAGATGGATACTCTCAGCCGAAGTGATCTCTTTGAACAGGTTATGCAACTAAGAGTACACGACTCTTTGCATGTCAAAACCTGATTTCTTTAGTTTGTTTGGTGGAAATTCATAAGCTTAATTTCTATGCGACGCGTGCAATCTTGGAATTTGTAGGCGATGTGATTTTAATATCAGGTTGTGGACACAGGGGTCGAACGACCAACCGCTGGGTTCGCCTTCAACAACCTAGGTTCGCCCTCAGCGTTTTAGCGGATTTTCGGGTCCTGGAGTTGCTGCTGGCGCTGGAGATGGCGCTGCTCAGCCTCAAGCCGTCTGCGCTGGAACTGTTTGTGTGGGTGGACACACGCGTGGATTAGCCATTGCTGTTGTCGAATGACTGAGAATGCCTACAAAGCTCAGCTTCGTCAGAAACAGGTACAAACTCGTGCCTACCTTGAGAGACTTGAGTTCCTCCTCCGTGAGAATGAGCTGGAACTCAAAAATCCAGTTGCGCGTCTCGGGATCCACTGAGAACGCCGACGCGCCGCGCAGGTAGTGCCCTGGCTCCTTGCACGGACGCAGCTCCATGGCAGCTTCGAGGTTGTCTTCGTCAACATCTGCAATTGCGCTAATCAATTGACCACCCCATCGTTTCTCTCAGTATCTTCACCATTCACACCGCCTGTATGTAAACGTGAGGAGGAGGTGAGCCTTGAGATGTTTAGCACTTACAGTTTAGCTGACGCAAGGCGTTGCGAAGGCCCTGTGTTGCCGACGCAACGGCTGAGGATGACGCATTCGCCTGCCCGCTGTGCTGCATCGAGTCGCTCATTGTGGTGCGGCGCCGCTCCCACTTGTAAATGGGCTTTGGCGCGCGCGTGATGCGGATCTCGTTATGCTTCCTCGCGAGGATGGGTTTCTGACACGCGCGTGGCTTTCTCGTGTTGCTCGCTGGTATGATTCGAGGTGGCCTACCATTTGATATTTCAATCAAACACCCATGCATCGACTCGCTTACACAACTCACTTGGCGGATGTCGCGGAGCCACATACAGCCCAGAAGTGTACTTACATCATTTGCATCCCAAGGAAGCTGTCCCTGCGAGTCTGCGATGGCGAATGGAGAAGCTGCACAGCCGCTTCTAGTCGCTTCACTTGCTTGCACACGATCGCCTCAAGCGGACCCGGACGCAGCGTCTGTCGGAACGCGTCCACTTCATCGACGCGACTCAGGATGCTCGCGCACAACTCGAATGACTACATTCGACAAGCAAACATGTCCCCATACGCAGGTCTGAGTATGCGCCACGGTCAAGTGATGCTTGTATCGCTATAAGAGCTATCCGTACGTCATGGGAGCCAGCTTGGGGAGGCGACGCCATTAGCGTCTGGATCAAGATGTCCACTGCGAACAATGGCACACGCGCACACACGCCCAGTTAGCACACAACAAGCGCACTCTATCACACAAAGCCGCGAATTATACCTTCTCTAACCAGAGCAGAAAGCTTGGCGACTGTCAGCCGACTTGGCGTCGCTGGCGCAGACGTCTCGTCTTCAAAATCTACGCCAGCACCATGAACTTCTCCATCGTCATCATCGGGATCATCACGGCTATCGCCACCACGAGAGTTGCGTGCTCGCTCTGCTGCTGTCTTTTACTCCTGGGCGTCGCTGAAATGGCGCTCTTCATCGCCGCCAGTGACGATACGACGCGTCTTCATGCTGCGCTTTGTTGTATCCCAATTCTTCACTGTTCAAGCGCGAACCGACGTTTTCGTCGGTTTGTTTGAAGCCATCTCGAGTACAGTACAGGGTACAGCACGATTAGTGACCAGGGCACCTCAGATATCCTTTCAAATGTGATCAGAGCGATTATGAGAGGGGAAAGTGAAAAGTACTGAAAAGTGAGAAGTACCGGTTCTATTTTTTTTGAATATGGGCGGGAAATCAGTTTGACTTTCCTCAATCACTTGACGCCAGCATTCACTTTGAAATCTTTGGGCAATGCGCTCAGTCATTAAGCAATTGTCCACCAAGATCCAAGCAGCAGAGCCGCCCTTGCACCCACCAGAAATGCACCTTCCGACACTACGCGTCCGAATGACAAAGCGCCGGCAGTTGCAGGCCTGCCTCAAGAGCAAGGAATGTCCCCAAATGACAAATCTGCGGCTTGCCACGTGGACAGAAGCGGAGTTCTGGCTTCCGAAGCGCCCGTCAAAGCCAGCCATCATCACCACGCTCCGCAAGTACGACGACCTACGCACCCTGTCCAGCGACTGCTTATCTAAGAAGAAGGCCCGATCGCAGCATTTGCTAGAGCTCGACGCTGTCGTTGCTGAGTTCATTATCCACTCCGAGTTCAAGTGCACTTCAATCTCAGGCGGTGTGATCGTCGAGTACGCGAAGGGGATCGCGAGAGAGCTCGGAATCCGGCTGCCTGAGCTGCCGCAGTTCACCTACACTAGGTGGCTGCGTCACTTTATCAAGCGTCACGGATTTCAGAGCAGACGCGCGCACGGCGAAAGCAGCTCCGTGGACCACACTGCCATCGACGTGCACATGCCGCAGCTGCGCGATGAGACCAAGAACTACCACCCCAACGACGTCTACAACATGAACGAAACAGCCTTCTATTACATGGCTGTTCCGTGAACATCGGTGTGTCTGGACGCGGCCCCTGCATTGAAGCTCAACAAGGCGCGGCTCGCCGTCACCGTAGCTACCAACGCCAGCGGTCCCGACAAGCTGCCTCTGTTGCTGCTTGGGAAAGCCAGCTGCCCGCGATGGCTCCACGAGAAGCCAGAGGATGTTGAGTATGCTGGCACATCTAAAGGATGGATGACAGTGTGCATATTCTAGTGGCTCACTGAGCTCAACGACGCAATGATAAAGGCAGGTCGGAAGATCTTGCTCCTACTCGACAACGCCCCGGTCCACATCGAGCCAGACGTGAGCCTCATGAACGTCCATGTGTTGAAGCTGCCACCCAACGCTACCGCCGCTATCCAACCAATGGATCAAGGTGTCATCGCGTACATCAAGCGCGGTGTGATGAGTCTCAAGAGCGAAGCTGCAATGTACCGTCTTTTAGACGGCGGT
>JAASFU010000326.1:0-27000 GCA_023333955.1 Globisporangium paroecandrum | reverse complement strand
TCGCCGAAAGCAGTCGAATGAGACTGCTTTCGTGATTGGCTATAAAACGAGGCCTTTTTTCTTTTCTGAATCGTGTTATTGGCCAATATATCCACAGAAGTCACCATTTTCACGTTTTATTGGCGCGCACTGTACTTGACAGTTGTTCTTTTTTGAAAAATAATCCATCAACTGACACCAACGCGTATTGTTTTAGATAACAAAATACGTCAAATTCGGGATATCATGCCGAACTATACCGCGTCTGAATTTTTTCGGGAACGTCCAAACCGGAATTTAGTTTTTTTATTTTGTTGTTTATGGATCCCGATTTCACTAAATTATATTCTTCCAAAATTAAAATGTTCCTGAAAACGTCGTTTATTGAGGAGTCCAAAATGTATTTTGGACAACAACGTCAAGTGAGTCAGCTCAACGCATTCTGCATTCGTGCGTGACAGGCATGTCGTCGCATGCGCGCACCGCAAGCAGCGTGGACTCGATCCGCGAGAGCGTGCCGAGCTCCTGGCGCGCCATGCACATGCCGTCGTGGCTGAGCCACCATGACGGCGCGTTCCGCAACGCGCGCGGCCAGTCGCTGTCGTATGTGGCGCTCTTCCCGCCCGTGAAGACCCCTCTGCGCGGCATTGTCGTCTACCTTCATGGGCTCGGCGAGCACTCGCGGCGGTACTTCCACGTATACGAGCAGCTCTGCGAGCACGGCTTTGGCGCGATCGCGTACGATCTGGTCAGCCACGGCGAGAGCGGCTGGGGGAAGCACAAGCTGCGCGCGCACGCCGAGCGGTTCCACTACTTTGTCGACGACACGAACGAATTCATCGCGTACGCCAAGGAGAACCTCTTCCCAGACCTGCTACCATCGTATCTGCGCGATGACATGAATGCGGCTTCTGTGCCGCTGATTCTTGCGGGCACGTCCTTCGGCTCCCTCGTCGCGATCCACACCGTGCTGTCCGAGAAGCACGCGTTTGATGGCGTGGTGCTCGTCTCGCCCTCGGTTTCGGTGGAGTGGACGCCGATTCTGCGGATACAAGCGCTCTTCGCACGCCCCATGTCCGCGATCATCCCGAAAGCGCGAGTGGTGCCGGCGGTGAACCGCGATTTCCTCTGCCGGGACCCCGCGTTCCTGGACGATTTCGCAAACGACCCACTGACGACCGCAGGGAATCTGACGATGCGCATGGGTGCGCAGTCGCTCAAGGCATGCAACGCGCTGCAGAAGGAGTCTCGGCTTGAAGAGCGTACGAGTGCGTTCTGCGCACTGCCGATCCTGTTCATGATGGGGGCGGAGGACAAAGTCACGAGTGTGCCGCTGGCACAGCAATTCTTTGAGAAGATCCAGAACCAGGACAAGCAGTTCACGGCGTTCGACGGCATGTACCACGCGCTCTTCGACGACCCGGAGAAAGACGACGTATTTGATTGTATGCTCAAGTGGCTCGAAGCGCGCTTTCCGGCGCCACCGCAGCCGCAGCAGGAAGGGGAAGAGGGGAGTGGCGCTATAGAGGCGTGATTACATTATGAATTACAGTGTGATTTGGTTTTATTTGTTTGGAGAATGTTGTGTAGTTATTATGTAGCAAAAATGCTGTCTAAATTCTTGATCAAATAGCGAAGGGTTTTGGAAGAACAGTTCACGATTTTGTCATCAAAAAAAATCAGAGCCAAAAGCAAAAATGGCAATGGAGAGCAGCGAAGAAGCAGCAGCGGTCTATCACGAGAGGCAGGAGCTCTACCGCTGCGGCATCCACGCGCTCAACAACGTGCTGCAAGGTACATTCACTCTCTCGGCTCTCTGGCGCGCCCTCGCGGCCAGTCTGACGCTCTCGGGCTCGCTCTGTATCTATCTATGCTGCGTGTTCGTTCGTGTAGCAAAAGTGTTTGAGAAGGCAACGCTCGATGGCGCGTGTCAGCATTTAGCAGCACTCACAGACTCGAGCGGCGGTGGCGGGAGTTCACTCATGAGTCGCGTGTGGAACCCGCACCGCTCTCCTCTCGGCCTGGGCAACTACGACGTGAACGCGCTCATGTACGTGCTGGAAGAGAAAGGTGAGCAACGTTTCGAAGTGCTGGTTTGTGGCCATATCTATCAATCGCTGTATCTCATACGTCGTGTATGCTGACTACAGGATACAAGATGCAGTGGGTCGACAAGCGCCGTCCCATGACGAAGGAGTTGCTGGACTGCGACGCGCTCGAGGGCGTGCTCTGCAACGTCGTGCTGTCGGGCTTCCTGCGCAGTGTCTGGGAGCAGCGCCACTGGTTCGCGATCAAGAAGGTACTATTGTCGCTGCATGGATCGATCTTACTCATCACGTGGCTCATCATGGTGCTTTGGTGTATGCATCATATGTGCAGATTGGGACTATTTATTACAACCTGGACTCGAAGCTCGCGCAACCAATGGTGCGTACATCTATCTAGGCGATCAAACGTGTTGATGCCATCTTTCTCTAAGCTCACGCTAATGCCACTGTATTGTGATTCCCTACGATGGGTGTTATGTTCAGCCGTTTGCGAGCGAGGAGGACTGCTTCAAGTTCCTGCAGGAGCTGGTGGGCACAGGTGAGTGCGAGCTTTTCTCGATCGCAAAGGCTTCCGACTCAGAGGAAGCGCAGTGAATTCATGGGCGTATAAAGAGTGCGTGCGTGAGTTCATGGCCAAGCCCAAGGACGCAGCGACACTTTCCTGAATGTGTAAGGATGTATATTGAGTGTGGATGCAGTTGATAAACCAGTTTTCCTCCCTTGATACTCGTCTCGCATCTGGAGACCAAGTTTACTTGACCAAGGACGGGAATAGGAACGACGCGCTTTTCTCTTCCTGCAGCGTCGCTTCCTCTTCGCTGCGGTGGCGCAGCAAGCCCGCGATGTCGTCCCAGTGGAAATCGTCGGCATTGCGGCGCACGACACCGTCCACGTCGATGATCACCTTGTGCGGCACGCGTAGAACAGCGTATGGCTCGGGCACCTCCGCGCATCCAAAGTGCAGCACGGTCGGCGTGGCGCCTTCGTGGCGGTAGTCGCGACACACGCGCGGCTTGCCAGTCGTCGGGTTGGTCTTGTCGAGGAACTCAAGCGTCTTGGCGATGTTCTGGTCCAGGTTCACGAGCACAAAGTTGGCGATCTTGGCGTGTCCGTCCTTGGAGCGCGCTTCAAAGTGCTCGACCTCCTGCTCGCACGCCTTGCTCCACGTCGCGTAGAAGAGCAGGATCGTCGGCTTCTTGGTGCGCTTCACGAGTTCGAGCAGGCTGTGCGTGTCGCCGGTCTCCAAGTCGACGAGCGCCACATCCGGGGCCGGGTGGTTCAGCACACACGACATGGCGAGTTGCTTTGGCCGTGAGCCTGACTGACACTTTTTGTTGTTCTGATAGCAAATCGGGCTTCCTCCACAAGCAAGCGCCTCTTCGGGGTCGATTGCCTGTCTATCGGAATAGAAATGGAAACGACGACCCACCGTTTCTAGAACATTGTTCAACGTACAAGTGGATGTATTACCGGGATTCAATATTACTTACTTACTTACTGGACGGGTGTGGGTGTGGGCACCTAGTTAGGCGGTGCTGGTGCTGGTGCTGGTGCTGGTGCTAGTGCTAGTGCTGTCGGCGGCGGCAGCCCTACTGCTGCTCGTCCGATTGAGCTGGTGGTGTGGGAGCCCTCCGCGCATGCTGTCTGCGCGGTAGCTCTTGCGCCGAGTGAGCGTTGTCTTGCTGTTGAAGCTCAGGTTCTTCGCCGGCTGGTTCTTGTTCGTCGTGAGCTTCTGGATGCGCTGCTCCTGCTTCTCGCGTTCCTCGTAGACGCGCCGCTCGGCGCGCTGACGAGCACGCTGCAGTGCCTCTTTCTCCTTGAAGTGTACGACATACGCCTGGTTCCGGCTCGCATTGATGCGCATGCTGGACTTGATGGTGCTCTTCATGCTCGAGTCAAAGCGGAAACCGGAGAAGAGCGTCTCGATCGGCGGGACGTCAGCGCTCGCGAAGAGCTCGCAGCCCAGGATCGCGTCCAGTGTGACCACGAAGGGGCCATTTCTGACGCCGGTGTTGCTGGTCGTGGTGTCGGCTGATGCCACCGAGGCAGTGTCGTCGTCGTCATCGATCTCAGCCAATTGACTGGCGCCACTCACGCTTGACGCGCTGTCAGTATCTCTACTCGATGAAGGCGCTTTGGCGATGTACGCGGGAAAGAAGATCAGCTCCAGCGCATCGGCGATCTCAGGCGTCAGCAGCTCCAACACGCCTTCTTCTGGCTGCACGGTCGTGAGCTCCATCCCTGTCGCCATTTCGTACAGCACGTGGCCAAACAAAAGCAGATCGAGCTCCACTTTCGCCTCCAGCGGCACTGTGAGCTCTCGCACCTCTTTGTAGCGGTCGATTGCTAGCAGCGGCGTATAAATATCAGAGATGCGCGCGTTCCCTTGGTCGATGATCACATTCCCTGAGCTCAGGTGCTCACACCTAATGCCCTTCGAGCGTAGCGCAACCAGTGCTTCCAGGATCTGCCGCCCAAAGCGCGCGATCTCGTTGTAGAGAAGCGGCGACGCGTCCACGACCCGATACTTCTCTCGGTAGGTCCTCGTCGGGCTCGTGCGGTGGATACGGTCTTTCAGACTCCCGCTCGCAACAAACGGCTGCAGGATGAGCAGCCCTTTCTTCTCCTTGGAATAATAGATGTCTGCCACTGGGAGGATGTATGGGTGCTATTAGACACACACGACAACACAATAACGCATAGCAAATCAATACAACTAGTACCTTCACAACAGATACGTATACGCGTACACAACGTACCTTGAGCGTCACGAGCAGCGCCTTGAGCTTGTAGAGCAGGTTCTCCTTCTGGAAGTCGAGGAAGCTGAGCTGCACGGGGAAGAGTGTGATCATCATCTCGCCGCAGCGGTCCTGCAGCAGGTTCACGAGGTCCACGTGGAAGCAGAACTTCTCTGCGCGGCGCCCGATCTCCGGGAACGCTTCCTCGCGCCACTGGAAGAGCGGGTTGTTCTTGCAGTACTTAGCCGCCAGCAGCACCGCTAGCGTGCCATTGAACGCCATCTCGCGAGCTTCTTTCTTGTGATTGCAAATGCGTGCGCAGTGTTTTCGTTTTCGTTTTGTGCCTTCAAAAGATATCAAAAAGAGTTTGGTGGCCATCCTCTTGATAAAAACCGCCTAGGGTTTGGCCCACAGGGATTAAACGTTTTTAAAAGAGGGCCTATATTGATACATTTCCTAATTAGCTTCCGTCACGGCCCGTTATCACGCATTTGTATGGGTTTCCCTATATAAATGACCATAACGATTCATGACGGAAGTTAATTAGGAAATGTATCAGGTTTTTTCGTTGAATAAAATTATTTTGACGAAGTTTGCAAAAATACGGGTAGAATTTTTGGAAGAATGCACACAAAAAATACGTAATTTCGGAAAAAAATACGTGATTGTAACCCTACTGGTCAGTGAGGGTAGCCAGTTGTGGTACCGGTTTCTGTTTTTTCAAGTATAAAATGTTTTGATTAAGCACGACGGTTTTAAGAAAAGACAATTTACCATAACGTAAAACCGGTGCTGAACCGGTAAAATACTACCGGTTATATACCGGTGAAATCTAAGCTGATGTTGAACTTTCGATTTTTCTTTTCATCCAATGAAGCTCAATTGTTGTTACAATTTACTCTTTTGTCCAATCAGAATGGTTTCAGCCATTCGTGCAACTCGTACATGCACACAAGGACAAAATCCTTGTGCGTGTTGCACGAACGTGGACCCCACACTCATTTGACAAAAACTCTCTCTATTTTCCGCAAAGACAGATTCATACCCAACAACAAGCTGCTGGGGAGCTCGCTGTCAATATTCCCGAGCGACTCCCGCGTAAACGATCCCCCTCTGTTTCCCAGCCGCCCGCCCCAACCTGTGGTGTTGCTCGCCCGCACTCCCCATTATCGGCGACTCGCAGCATCTCAACCAGCATGTTCAGCCGTGTCCTGCGCAGCAACAAGAAGGCGGCGTCCGCGCTCCTGTCGGCGCCGTCTCAGCAAGTGCGTCGCCTCAACCTCCATGAGTACCAGTCGCTTGACATCATGAAGACCTTCGGCGTCGCCACGCCGCAGGGCATCCCGGCAACCACGCCAGCGGAGGCCGAAGCCGCGTTCAACAAGATCAAGGCCGGACGCTGTACGTTGTGATTATGATCTTGTGTGTGTTTTGCTGTGCCGATATGTACAGCGTATTCGTGTGCGTGTGTTGGTGAACATGGCGTTATGAACGCATAAGATTAAGATGAGGTTTCTGACGGTATTCATTATCAAACTTTTTGGCATGTGATTACAGCGGGTGTCGATGTCGTGATCAAGGCGCAGGCGCTTACCGGCGGCCGTGGTCTCGGTTCGTTCAAGAACGGATTCAAGGGTGGTGTCCACATGTGCACCAAGTACGTGGAATCGTTATAATGGTGATCATGGAGCGAACTATTGAATGCGTGTCCTAATTCGACTCTTATTTGCTGCAAACAGGCCAGAACAGGCGAAGAAGTTTGCGGAGAAGATGCTCGGCCAGACGCTTGTGACGAAGCAGACGGGCGAGAAGGGCATTGAAGTCGCCAAGGTGTTCCTCGTCGAGCGTGTGTACATGCGCCGCGAGATGTACTTCTCGATCCTGATGGACCGCGCGTCGCAGGGACCAGTGATCGTGGCGTCGCCAGCCGGCGGTACCTCGATCGAGGACGTCGCTGCCGCGACCCCAGAGCTGATCTTCAAGGAGAACGTGGACATCATGAAGGGCGTCACGGATGAGCAGGTCGCTCGCCTCGCGGCCAACTTGGGCGTGGACGAGTCCTCGGTGCCAAAGCTCGAGGAGATGATCCACAACCTGTACAACCTGTTCATCGGCGTGGACGCGACCCTCGTGGAGATCAACCCGCTTGCTGAGACCCCAGATGGCAACATCTTTGCGTGTGACGCCAAGCTCAACTTTGACGACAACGCCGGTTTCCGCCACAAGGAGATCTTTGCGCAGCGCGACAAGTCCCAGGAGGACCCGCGTGAAGTCGAAGCCGCCGAGTACGACCTGAACTACATTGGTCTTGACGGCAACATCGGCTGCCTCGTGAACGGTGCCGGTCTCGCCATGGCGACCATGGACATCATCTCGCTCTACGGCGGCTCGCCAGCCAACTTCTTGGACGTTGGTGGTGGCGCCACTGAGGGTCAGGTGAAGAAGGCGTTCGAGATCCTGAACGGCGACGACAAGGTCAAGTCGATCCTCGTGAACATCTTCGGTGGTATCATGCGCTGCGATGTGATCGCAGCGGGTATCATCGCCGCCGCGAAGGACTTGGGCTTGAAGAAGCCGATCGTGATCCGTCTCCAGGGCACTAACGTCGAGAAGGCGCGTGACTTGATCGCGAACTCGGGCTTCAAGATGATCGTCGCTGATGACTTGGACGACGCCGCCGAGAAGGCCGTGAAGATCGCCGACATTGTCGCCCAGGCCGAGAAGGTCAACATCAACGTCGCGTTTGAGCTCTAAGCGTATTAACTCAAATCAAACAATACACATGATCTACTACCAGCCCCATCGCCAGAGACTGCAATGTGGTCCATTGTTTTCATCACAAAGCTCACGTTTGGAACACATCTCGTCCCATTGGGAACGCGAATAGATATCGACTCTTGATTTACAGTGCAAATGTGAAATGGCAGATTTCATTGTTATCATAAAGTCAGAAAGATTTTGCAGTGGCGGGTGTAGGTCTGGTAGACAACGCTGATACATACTATCTCGTCGGCTCTCTACGTCCCGCCTCTCATTCCCGCCGTATAATCTTGTCAGAAGTCTCGTGAGCGAATGGAACGAAGACCCTTCAGCCTTGAGTCCATTATTCCCACTCTCGCTGAAGCCAAAGGCTACTTGCCAAAGTGGCTGAAGTTTACTTGGCTTCTCGGCCCTTTCCAGCGCTCGAGCTCATTGTGTTGACTATCCACTCCATGCCCTCCTGGAGCCCCTCGCCCGTCTTGGCCGAGCACGCCTGGATGTGCCACGTGCGGTCGCGGATCGTCGCCAGGTTGAGCGCCGTGGAGATCTCGGACGACGGCAGCGCGTTGAGCAGGTCCTGCTTGTTGGAGAACACCAGGATCGGCACGTTCGAGAGCTTCTCTTCCTCCAAGAGCGTCACGAGCTCCATGCCCGTCTCCTCGAGGCGGCGGCGGTCCGCGCTATCAATCACGTAGATCTATCACGTCACACCACACCACACCACACAGACACAGCTCATTTGCAGTCAGTTTCCCAGCTAATGTGAAGACGTGATCGGGATATAGACTCACCAATGCGTCGGTCTGCTCGTAGTAGTTTCGCCAGTACGGGCGGATGGTCTTCTGGCCGCCAATGTCCCACATGTTGAGCTTGAAGCCGTCGACCTGGAGGCTCTTGACGTTGAAGCCCTGGGTCGGCATGATGTGGCTGATGTCTTCCTCTGAGAGCTTCTTGAGGATCGTGGTCTTGCCGCCGTTGTCCAGCCCGAGCACGAGGATGCGCGCCTCACTGTCGTCCTTCTTGAGCTTGCGCAGCAGGTTGAGCAGACCCATGGTAGACGATCGATCGCAATAGAGGAGGTTAAGAAGAAGAAGAAGAAGAGGGCAAGCGAGCGTGTGCGTGTGGCTGCTGTTGTGAGCACGAAAAGGTCGCAAGAAGAGCGGTCTTTTTCGAGAGTAAGTGAGCGCAGGAGGCGCGCAAGCCGCTGCTCCGCTGGCGTCTGACCTGCTCTCCAAGGGTGCCACAGGCAGGCGCGGCGAAACGACCCATATGGCTTGCTGTGCAATGGCAATGGTTCCTATCCGAGTCGTTTCGAAACGACGCATGGCTCGCTCACTCATTTATTCATGCCTGTTGTTGAAGGTGAAGGCGAGTCTTCACAGCCAGTTAGATATAGAAACTCTTTTTTGAAACCACCACCTTGCTTATCGCAAGGGAAGCTCCGAATGGGGTTAGAAACGTTTCTAAGTAGTTGTTTTAGACATTGTGTAGTGTGTACCACTCCGTTTGGAGACGAGGAGGGTGTTGGTTAGTGTTGTGTACACTAAGCTAGATCGAGCCAAAAATGACTGGTCGTTACGACTGGCGCCTTTTGGGAAGACTCTTGGCAGTGCACACGAGCTTCTGGGTGCGCACTTTGGAATTTCGCGCCGCTCCATCGCCATCGCCATCACGATCGACGCCTCAACCACTGCCAGTTGACGTTCAGCCGCCGTGTGCATCACCCACCGAACGAACGTCGCAAGACCAAGCTGCTCTTTGTGAGCGTGTGCATGTTACTGTATGTATATTTTGTATGGGGACTCGTGTGATGTTGCAAAAATACCAAGATCTGCTCTGAATTCATTTTGAGGAAATCCCTCGGTAACACGAGGACGAATGCGCTGATGAATCCCCCAATAAGCTCGATTAGTAGATGTGTATGCCTAGTGTCTAGTTTGTAGCAATGTGTATCAGTGATAATTAGTCAAAGAAATGTATTCACTGTCGAAATTGGAAAATGTTCTGTTCATTCATGTGCTCAACTGGTGACGGCTGGCTCAAAACATAAAAAAAAGGGACTACGTGTAGGGAAAACAAATAAATGAAAGTGCTGCTGGGTAATAAATGACAAAAATGGTCTACGCTGCGGTCGGTGCAGGTAGTTGCTGTTCTCTGGCTTTGCTCTCACTATTCTGCGCGAGCGTGGCTTCCATTTGGTCACTACTCGACTTTGCAAATGCCTTGAGCAGCTCCGATGAGCTCTTCCAAATAGTGAGCGACGTGGACGTGGAGCTGGCCGTCATCGAAGTGCCAGTGATGATGGTGGTGACCGACTTTGCTTCATTGGTTTCAGCAACTGAGACCTCCTTCTCGGCGGCTTGCGCAAGGCTCACCATCACCTGAAGACCCGTCTTGCTGCTCTTGGCATGATGGTGATGGATGTAGTCATCGTCGTCGGACCCCGAGTCGCCCGTGCCGTCGTCATCGCTGGACTCGCTCGAGTGCGAGTAGTAGTTGTCCTGCTCGTCGTGGATCTCTTCGAGCAGGATCGCAGTCGCTTCATCCGCCTCAGCTTCCGCTTCGGCATTCTTAAATAGTTGCTTCTTGGTCGTTGCCACAGCAGTCTCCGTCTCCGTCTCGTTCTCAGCTTCCTGCTCGCGAGCGGCGACCTCTTCGTCATCTTCCTCCTCCTCGACACTCCCCAGCGAGTGTGGTCGCGGGTGTGAGAAGCTCACCGAGAGCGAGCGGTGCGCGCGCGTTTTCATCTTTGGCGGCGTCAGCGGGTACGTGCCGTCGGCCGACCAGCGACGCGGTCGGGTCGTGGGACCGCTTCGCACTGGATCAGGGCTGTATACGTGACGCTTCTGAGTAAAGTTTGGCTCGGACTTGGACTCGTCCACCCCCAGGCTCAGCGAGCTGTTGTCAAAGTCGCTCGAGTTGGAGCCGCAGTCGCTCTGACTCGCGCTGCTGCTCTGTGAGTTCGAGCCCAATTTGCTGTCCTTCGAAAAGGTCGTGAGCAGCGACTGGATGAGGTTTTGCTTGCGGTTGAACGTGCGCATCTCTTCCTCGACCACGCGCTTCTCCAAGATGAACTCTTTCTTGACGCGCTTGCGGCTGCGCAGCGCCTTCTTGATGCTCCGGTAGAGCGCTTCCTCGCGCTTGCCCTCTTCCTGGAGCACGCGCAGCTCCATGAGCAGCTCCTCGACCATGAGCGCGTTGCCGAGCACTTCGGCACGCTCGATGTCTTCTTCAATGTCCGTGAGCTGCTGGCGGCGCTCACGCTGGTTTACCACATTCTCCATGACGTCGGCGCGCAGCAGCTCGATCTCCTCGCTGATGCTGAAGATGCGCTTCTCGAGGCGCTCGTGCTTACGCAGCATCATGTCGCCCACCTGCATGTTGGTGAACGCCACGCACTTGAGTGCTTTCGTGATCTGCTTCGACGTCTCCACGTAGTCCTCGACCATGATCGGGTTCGTGATGAGCGACATCGCCATCGTGGGTCTGGTTGAAGAAGAGCTGGGAAGGTGGTGATGGCGGCGTGTTGCTCGAGATCAGTCAAATTGACAAGTGAGTGAGGAGGAGCAGCGGCTAGTGCTGCTTCTGCTGTTCATGGGGTCACTTGCCATGCGGTGGCCACACGCGAGTACTTTTGGCTGGCGCCATCTAATCATGCCGCCACTGTCATGCGCGCCATCTTTGTTTCCAGCAGGCAGGTTGAAAAACAGGATTTTGGGCGAGCGTCTGTCCCTCACTTTGGTATATTTGGGACACGAGTGATATACTTTTATCTTTACATTTGTATTTAAATATTGATCTAGGTCCAAACGAGGGACCGATGTAAGTGTCAAATACGGGATATTTTGTTTAACGTGTTTATTCCACATGCGTGGGGTGGAATAGAAACGAACAGAGGCTTCCATGAGCGCTTTTGAGAAAAAGAAGAGCTCGCTTCATCAAACCAATCGATCATCGATCATCGATCATCGACAACCATTAGCGCAACATGGAGGCACGTCTGGGCTCTGCTAACGAAAGGAAGTTCGTTCGCTGGTGCCTTCAGACCATCTCTCCAGTCCGTCGTGTTTTCTGCGCTTGGACCCAGGAACACGAACTAATCCCAGGACGCCTGCGCTGTGTGAGGCTGTATCCAATGGACAATGCTGTCTGGTCGTCTTGGCGCTCACATGAAAGAGGAGGTCAGTGGCGAATGCGTCTGGGATAAAGAGACATGTTCGTTCGCTGGGTGGCGCCGAAATGCTTGAAGCTCGCACCAATGGGTGCTGGTTTGGTCTTTATGGCGCGAGCCTCTTGACTATAGCACCTGCAGCGGTCTACGGTATCATCGATCTACCACCAACATTTTCATTTTCGGAGCAACATCAACATCCTTGACAATTAGATCGACTGGGCTGATATCGTGGACCACGAAAAGCTCCGAGTGACGCAGCAGGCGCTGGCTGTTGAAGGCTGAGCATGGCTCTCCGGCCTTTCCGTGATCCTCTGAGGAGAGCCCTACGATTTGGCAACCGTGCAACCACCCATCTTTCATTTCCACAATGCTCAGATGCATGTCTATGGTCCGATGTGCTATCAACCCAGCCAAGCGCGTTGGGTGAAGCTCGTTGCAGTTCGGCCATTCGTGCGCCACATTGTGAGAGTGCGAAGGCGGCAGGCACCGCGCAGACATAAAACTGGAGCACCAGCACTCTTCTGCTAACTCTATCCACAGGGTTTGTCTAAGGACAATAAAGCATAGTCCGCCCAAGGAAATATACTGCACGCTCCAGCTCTGCGACCCTAGCTCATGCCTTGCGCTAGTGTGATAAAATAATGCCGACACTTCGGAGCGCCATCATTTTTAGCGCAATGCTGCAGACAGACTTTGTGTCTGGGTGCAATAGGGAAAACCCTTCAATGACTTTGCATGCTTGGCTATATCACGCGCCGGTTCTGGGTTCAAACGCCAATCTGGCCAGAAGACCTCGTGCGGATAAATTCTAGCGACGAATGCCTGGGCTATTGTGAATTGTGCATTCTGTTGCGCTTTCATCCAGCCAAGCGAGTCTCGATCTTGGGTTTGCAAGCATCAGGAAAGTCAATTGGTGATGTGGCACACTCAACGTAACTTCAAGTTGGTGTAGCCCACACCATCTGTCAATTCAGGTTGAAGTTGTTCCGATGGAAATACTTTTTGGAGCAAACGACAAGCAACTTTGAACGCACACCATGCTGCGGCCGAAATCACTCATCTGCTAGCAGATTGTGAGGTTTGCAGCAGTCGAAAACCATGATGAGCAATATGCGAAAATGACTCCATTCCACATCTTACAGCCCCAGCAATAACACTCTAGTTTCTTATTCCACGACGACAGAGTTGCGCTCACTAAACAAGACTTCAGAGTAACGTGAACGGCCAAGTCTATTTTCGAACGAACGGATTAGGCTCCATCGACTGCATGGACCAAATTATGCAACACGAAGTCAGTACTCGTCCAACTCGACTCGAGAAGTGCTAGTCGCTACTTGTGTACTTGGCAGGGGACAACACACAGTGTTAACTTTGTTAACGAACGCCTAAGGAGCGCACGACGGTCAGAGCCACATTTGTATCTGCATCACTAAGCTTTGCAGCGGAAGCTTGCCCAAGAGATGTGTTGTTGTATCTATGTTTTTGCTGCCAAGACTCGCCGCCGCCATCAGTCTTATGGAACGCCAACAAGAGAGTTGAGGACTACCTCGAGAACGGCTGCACCAGTTTTTCCACACGTTCTATCAGCGCAACTTGGAGTTTGGACCCGGAAGCGCAGCAAGCGCACGTCGACAGCCGTGGACACCTTGAGAAGTTAGGAGACGGGAGATCGGGGCGAGTCTCGTTTTGCGTTTGCTGGTGGGAGTGCTTTCGACCATCGCAACGATTTCGATGTTTGTATCACTCACTCACTAAGTGACTTTCTGCTGGGAGATTCCCCGCCCATAGCGCTCTGTTCTCTTTGAGTTCTTCTGACCCTCTTTCTCGCTCGCACACTCACTCGATCAATTCCTGGTACACACACAATTACGCATGTTGTAATATGAGACTTTGCAATGTGAGACTTGCTTGGTGGGCTTGGTCGTGTGGTGTGGATTGACAGTCGCAACACTGAGCATCAGCATATACCGTAAAGCTTCAGTACTGGGCGAAATGCGCCAAGAGTAAACTGACTGATTCGAGCCAAGCGCACGGTCGCTCCGCCACACACGACACGACACGACTTGACGCACTCCCACCCAGCCGTCCACTCATTTAGTCGACTCGGATGACAAGCGAAACCGTCACTTTGCGCATCTCGAAGAAGCTCATATCTATCTGAAGTGACTGCCGCTTGTGACGTCGATCAGTCGCAGTGATTGACCAATGTGCATGCATGTGAATGAGTGAAAGGCGAAATGAAGCGTTCGTGTTGTCTTCCGCATACAGTCTATTAATCTCATACATAACCACAATCACTACGCATTCACCACAGATTAAAGGGCGGACCTTCGCGTCGCGTGGCGCTTCAGACGATTGGCGTAAAGAGCGCGCCGAGCGCGTGCCTCGGAGCTCCCCACGCGCACGCCTCCTCAAATCACTCGAACACCACGTCTCTAATCGACAACGACGTGAGTGCGTGTCAGGAAGCCAGTAAGCATGGTCACGAAAGGTCAGGAAGGCGCCTGTTGGAGCGACGGTCAATGGAAATGCCATAGCATACATTTCGATCACATTGAGTCGTTTGCTGCTCGCCCATTTTCCACGACAGAACGCGCGAGCCACAGAAAGCGTGGGCGGGGGTGGGCGGCGGTGGCGAGAGGGAAGGAGGGAGGGAGGGTGAACGGCATGGACCCCCGGAATACATAAGATTAGAGGATCTCATTTCTTCCATTGCTCACGCGACAAGCCAGTCAATCGATCAGCAAGCAGCCGGCCGATCCACTGGCCACCACGGGCTTCAACAGGACTGCAAGCAAGGGCTATCGCATTCATTTGCAACCTGAGAGGCTATGAGGCTCACAGTCACACACAACACTTGCAACTGCTGCCAGTGCTGCCAGTGCACTGTTCCGCCCTGTTTGCTATTCTCCGGACGCACGCGCAGCCACACTCCCAACTCAGGATTACTCCCAGCCACCAACACTCCCATTCAGTCCCCCTCCTTCCACCCTTCACTTCCACTCTCTCCCGTCACGCGGCGCGGCTGCATCGCTTCGCTGGAAAAAGCTTGGAGAGTGCGCGCGCCTGAGTTTGCTTGCATTCGTCGCCACCGAGGCACGACCATACTGAAATCAAGATGTGTGCATCACAGGGTTTACCTGGTCATATTGAAATCAAGATGTGCATCTGTCCGTCCATCCATTTCAATCCAACAGGATTTGATTTGGATCGGAAATTTCAAAGTTAATAA
Source organism: Globisporangium paroecandrum (assembly GCA_023333955.1). Taxonomy (NCBI): domain Eukaryota; phylum Oomycota; class Peronosporomycetes; order Pythiales; family Pythiaceae; genus Globisporangium; species Globisporangium paroecandrum. The sequence goes on along the minus strand of JAASFU010000326.1, from coordinate 12,069 downwards.
GTAGTATCTGCTGATTTTATGATGCTGAAACTCATCTTTTCTTTAACAGGATCCAAAACGGACTGTTTATGTCGCGTGTGCACTCGTTCATTTTTCTTCTTGATAAATAATTGCCTCTCTACCAATGATATTTACGTTGATTTTAATACAAAATTATCCTTCATATTCAAGATCATATACAAATTAGAACACAGTACCTGTCTCAAGAGGAACAAGTCAAAGAAATCCACACAAGCTCAACTGACAACCAGAAGCTCTTTTCTGACGCGACGCTGTTTGTTTGTTGCATCCTCCTGATCGCAAACTCGCACTCGCCCCACACTGTGACAACATCCTGTGCGTTCCGACGATCCCCAGGCACTCGAGTGCCTCTCTCTGGAGCTATACAGTACAGTGTAGTATATCCACTACCAAACAGCCAAACCGACTCGCGGCTTTCGCTCAAAAGTGCGTGCAGAGCGTCTCTCTTCCGTTCGTTTCGAGTCGTCGGATGTCCGCCCTCATCGCATTCGTAGTATCAAAATAGAGAGTTCCGAGTGCACCTCTCTCGCCCCCCTTCTCTTCAACTTTGTGCTGTGTGCTACGCTGGACCTGACTTTTGGCGTTTCTATTTCTACTTCGCCCGGTTCTATTTCTAAATCCCACTTCCACCAGATAACCAATGCTCTTGCTTCTTCCATGCTCCCAAGCGAGCAAGGACCAAGATCTTTCTCGGCCATGGGCCACGGAATGTGAACTCCTCAGTTGGCAAAAGAGCTCCACCAGCGCAAGCGTCTGACAAGAAAGCAGCACCAGCAGCACCACCACTCTCTCTCTCTCTCTCTCTCCTTCATCTCCACACAGTCCACCATGGCCAAGAAGAAGTCCTCCTCCGAGCTCCCGACCGCGCACGCCAACGGCTCCAACGGCACGAACGGCAGCAGCGCGCAGAAGAAGCTGCAGCAGCAGAGCAGCCCCGTGAACTCGCAGGGTTTCACCAACTACGGTTCGACCGCGAGCCAGCCGCCGTCGGCCAAGATCATGGACCAGGTCAAGTCGGCACATGCGACGCGCGACGCCGACGCCTCGCGCCAGCTGCACCAGCTCAAGCTCGAGATGTCGAAGCACGACCACGCGCAGGAAAACCACATGGCGGGCGGCGGCCACATCAAGAGCGCGGTCTACGGCGGGCTCGACGGCATCATCACCACGTTTGCAACCGTCACGTCCGTGGCCGGCTCGGGCCTGCCACACTCGGTCATCTTGATCATCGGTCTGGCGCATCTGGTCGCCGATGGACTCTCCATGGGGCTCGGCGACATGCTCAGCTCCCAGGCGGAAGCCGACCTCGTGAACCACGAGCGCGAGCGCGAAGTGTGGGAGTTTGAGAACTATCCCGAGGGCGAGATGGAGGAGATGATCGAGCTCTACGAGCAGAAGGGCATCGCCACGGAGGACGCCAAGCTGGTCGTGCACACGCTCGCCAAGTACAAGGAGGCGTTCATCGACATCATGATGGTGGAAGAGCTGAACCTCATGCCCGTGGACGACGACGACAGCCCGCTCATGGGCGGCATCGTGACGTTCGTGTCATTCATGGCATTCGGCGTCATCCCGCTGCTCTCGTACCTCGTGAACCTGATCCCAGGTCTCGGCATGAGCCCTGACACGGCGTTCTACGCGTCCTGCGTGCTCACGGTCATCACGCTCTTCATGCTCGGCGCCGTCAAGGCCACGTTCGTGGGCCAGAAGTGGTACAAGTCGGGCTTCTCCATGGCGGTGAACGGCACGGTCGCGGCATCCTGCGGTTGGATCATCGGCTACCTGCTCAAGCTCACGGGCATCCAGGACGTGGCATAGACGCAATGATACGGCAGCGACAGTGACAACGACGAATGAAGAATGACGAAGAGAGAATGGCATGTGAGTACCCACCTACTGGCTGTATGCATCAGTAGGACAGCGAAAGCGTTTGCGTATATATATTGTTTTCCACTACCCCACGCACGCACGTTTGCCCGTTTGAAGATGATTTTTTTGCTCCCCCCCTCCCCCCTCTCCCCATTTCCGATACGGCTGAAGGAACACAGCGTGCGAAAAGTTTTACACTAGTCTTGAGCATTTCTCGTCTTCTTCATCACCTTCGTTTTCCATACATTTACCATCCATCTTGACTTGAACGCTTTGCCTTCCTTTGAGCCTCTTCAAATGCCCTCGACGAAGCCCGTCATGGCGCGCACGAGGTCCCAGCATGAGACCTGCAGGAACATGCTGGCGAGCACGAGCACGCCCGCGACGAGGAAGAGCATCGTGAAGAGCATCGTCCACGGCGCGATGGGCTTGAACACCGCCATGAGCGCCGACTCGGAGTCAAACATGGACGTGCGCAGCGCCGAGCTCAGGATCATAAAGTTGTGCAGGCAGCCCGTATCGCAGCTCACGCTCAGTATCCGGCCGTCCGACGTCCACTGCAGGTCCTCAAAGTTGAGTGACATCGAGGGCATCCCCGAGCCATTACCACCACCGCTGCTGCTGATGCTGTTGCCGCTGCTGTTGGACGCATCGCCCACCAGTGAGTTCGCGGACGATGACGCTGACGATGACGATACGCTCGGATCGCTCTCGAGGTACTCGACCGCAATCTCCTTCCAGTCGCTCATGCGCACCACTTTGATGCAGTTGTCGCCGCACGTGGCCACTGTGCCGTTCACTTCGTTGTACACGATCTCGCGCAGCGAGTGCTCGTGGAACTTGGCGCAGTACTGCTCCTGGCCAATCTCGTTCAAATGCGTCGAGATGATCACGACGTAGCCCGACGAGAAACCCGCGATGATGTACCCGTTGCCGAACCACTGGTACGCCACGATGCTCCCGTAGCGCGACTGGAACGCGAGCTCCAGTGCGTTCTCGCGCTCGTTCAGGTCGTATAACAGGATCGTCTTGCCGCCCATGTTCACCGACAGGATCGCATCCTTGTCTTCGCTCTTGCCACCAAACTACCACAGAATACCGATACGTATTAGACATCGGCATTTGGTCACTCGAGTGATACTTACTGTGCGCTTACCGTGATGCTCTGCGGCGACGCCTTGATCTTCACCTGGTCGAACGTGCGGCCGTCCGGCAAGCAGATCGTGATCTGTCGGTCCTCGGAGCCAAACGCGAACTTGTTCTCCAGGTTCCAGTCGCCGCAGAGAATGCGCCGCTTGTGCTTGCTCACAGCCTGGACTTTTTCGCCCGTCGCGTGATCGTAAATGTACACCTGGCCGCGGTTCGTGCCGATCGCGAGCTGTGGCCAAACGAAAGCATCAGAACAAAGTGACCGCCAGTGTCAGAGCTCATGCACCATTGTTTGCTAATCGCTCTGCATATACAGCGTACCAGCTTGGAGTGAGGCGCCTTGGACCACTTCATGAAGCTGATGTCCTTGCAGGGCAGGTCCACCAGTTGGTGCTCGCGGATCTTCTTCGGCTCCCAGAGCACGAGTGACGCCGAGTTCGCCTGCACGATCGCCAGCATCTCGCCGTCCTCGCTCCACTCGAGCAGCGTGCATGGGCTGGTCGTATCCACACACAGCAATGAGGCGTCAATACACAATGCAATACATACAAGCAGCCAGCGTATAACGAACAGCATGATGGCGCAAACGAACGAACCTGGGCGACGGCGGCACGACCTGGTCGACGAGCTTGCCGCGGCGGCCGAAGATATGCGCCACGCGGGAGCTGCCCGTAGACGCGACGTACTTGCCGTGCGGGTCCCACGCGTACTTGACGGGTCCCAGGCCGTGGTGGCGCGCGTCCACCGAGAAGAGCATCAGCATCTTGTAACACGCGTGCGTCTGTTGTTGCTTTTTTTTTGCTGGATATCTTCAATTTCCCAGTTGTTTTTGCTTTTTGCTTTTTTGTTTGTCAGTAAAAAAGATGTTTAATTCAATTTTGTAACAAAATGCTTGTTGAAGTACTGTACCCACACAGCTTCTAAATAAAGTGTATTGATATCAAGTATTCGGTAGCCGGGATATATCCCGCGAAAGTACTGTTCCCCACGAGAGTGACGCATTTGCTGACTGTTAAGTTTGCTTCTCAACAAAACAATTGAATTTGCTCGTACTTAATGCAGTGTAGCCATCTTCAAACCATACAATGGATGTTCGTGGATGGATGGATGGATGTTTGCTTCTCAAGCAAACCTCAACTCTAAATCGATTGATCAATCTGAGTCGCGCGCTCTATCAATAGCGAGCGAGCGTTTGTCCTGAGCCTCGCTCTGACGCGAAGACGACAGCCACCTCCGATACATTTTCGTTTGCTGCTGGTGCTTTGCCATACCTCTCCTACCGGCAGATCTGCTCTATTCTTGGAACTCGTAGCCAACATAAGTCCCCCAGTCTCGGGGACTGAGATCGCTCCACCTTTCCTTTTGATCTGGCCCCAGCAGCAGCAGCAACCACAGCGCTTTGAGAGGCTCTCGTAGTCGAGAGCGACGAGCGAGTCGTGAAAAGGCTTTTCGAACCGCAAGTCCAGGCAGAACTAGCCCATCATCAGTGCTCACTCGGGCGACACCAGCGACAATACCAGTATGAGCTCTCCACCTGGCTCCCCTGCACGAGGCAACACGTCGCCGTCCAAGTCCAAGGCGCCAGGCAGTCCCGGCCACTTTGGAGGCGCGTACACTGGCTATGCGGACATCAAGTCTTCATGCGGTGACCAGGTCGACTCGCGCAAGGTCACGGCTCCTGTGACCGTGTTCGGCAGCAGCATGCGTCCGCGCACGACCAGCGGAAACAAGTCTCCCGGTCCAGGCGCGTGCCAGATCCCGTCCTCGATCGGCAAACCCGTGCTCTCCACGATGCAGCGAGCCCCCGCGTACTCAATCAGCGGCCGTGAGAAGTTTGGCTCGACGAACGACGCGAAGGTGTCCGGAAGCACGCCCGGACCTGGCGATTACACATCGGAGATCGTGAACCCTCGCGAACGAGCAGCTCCCAGCTACTCACTCGGTAAGAAGTGGGGCAGTCTCTCGGGAATGAAGAAGTCGCCCGGCCCTGGCTCCTACGAGTCCTCCTCGACGCTCGGACGCACGTTCCTGTCGACGCAGAAGAGCAATCCGATGCCAGCGTTCACGAAAGTGGAGCGCAAGCCCATGACCTCGGGCAACACAGCGGTTGGACCGGGCCAATACGCGGTGGTCGTGGCGGCCGTGGGCAAGCAGCCCATTTCGACGCTCTCCAGCGCCGCGTCCTACTCGTTCGGCACGGAGCTGAGGACAAAAGTGTCGCGTGGTACGGTGGACGCAGTCCCCGGCCCGAACTCGTACCCGGGCAAGAGCTCCGTGGGCAAGCAGGTCGAGTCCACGTACCGGACGGCGCCAAAGTGCTCCATGTCGGGTCGCACCAACTTCGGCAGCCACTTTTAAGTATGACGAGGACGAGTGTGGTGGTGGTCCGTCCGGTCTAGGAGCTCAGATAGATAGAGACAAGAGAAAGAGAGAGAGAGCGTCTTATTATTTTTCTTATTAGCAACCGACAAGTAGCTTTAATATCTTTATTCCGTTATGCACCACGAACCTCCAGCTTCATCAGAAAGCCCACACACACGCACACTTGCAGAGCTTGTTGTTTACTGGGCTTTCGCTTCCGCTTTCTCTTCATCATCATCTTCATCCTCATCATCGTCATTTGGATGGCTCTGTCTCCACATCTTGACCCTCTCAAACTCGTTGTAGTGGGACTTGCGTTTCTCGGCGAACTTGGGGTCCTTCTCGACCTTCTTGCCTTCTTCGTCGCGCGCGGCGAAGCGCGAGTGACCGCTGCGCTCGCTCTCGTCATCGCTGCTGTCCCACTCGCTTTTCTTCGTGTCCTGCACGCCCTGCAGCTTGGAGCGCAGCTCGTCCCACTGCAACAATGCACGAAAAGACCCCAAAGGTAAAGCGTAAGAACACATACACACACACCATTCGCTAGAGGTCCTGCCTACATTGCATACAAAGCCACACGCCCCTCTCTACACAATACCCACCTCTAACGCCGGTGGGCCCTCTTTCCCCGACATACTTCGCGCCGGTGACACAAGCTCCTTGTCTCCAGCAGTGCCTGCGTGGCTGTCGTCCTCGTTGTCTGAGCCGTAGTAGTGGTAGGGCGTGTTGGGCTCCTCGATCTTCTGGCGCGTGCCGCGCAGTAGGTCGTGCTCGGCGATCGTCTCCTCGTCCCAGGTCACGTGCGCTCCCTTGTGCGCATCGCTGTCTTTATGGTGGTGATGGTGGTGGTTGATAGCTGGAGGGTGGGCATTAGCATTCGCAGGCAGCGCTGGTGCCGCGCTCGACGATGTCGTCTTGGATTCCTCCATTTTCGAATCGTTTGATAGATTGATTCGATTTGGGAAGCAAAAGCTCAAAAGCACATTGAAGTGTGACACATCACGGACACATAAAAAACGACTCCCATCAAAATGAAATGAGAGCAATTCGTTTTTTAATTGAATGTGTCGCAGAAATGAATTGAGGTGCCAAGGTACAGACTATCAAAATGACTTTTGCATACTAATATGCTATATGAAAGGATTTTTCAGAGTAGCTTGTCAACAGAGTACAGTAACTGCTCCGAATACAACAACTACCGGAAGGTGAGAATCAGACAGCATCGCGTGTAAGTAGCACTTGATCTGGATCATGTTCATCTTTGTGAAGTGGCCACAAACGTTTGTACCTAGAGTGTCGTCACCCCAGTACGGTCGACCCAGGGGAATTCGGATCCCAGACCTCCGTTGGCAATGCCAGAGTTGCCACCAAGCGTGCGCCATTCTCAATATTGCCCAATATTGTTTTCCGAAGGCTGGTAGGCTAGGCGTCAACTGCGAGAAACGGATAGCCTTGGCGCCGAGTGATACTGCCGACCCCCGATGTTTGTGCGCTGCGTGTGCGCAACAACTTCTGTACTGAGTCGCGCGCGCGTCTCTGCTGCTGGTCGAGCTACAGAAAATGGCGATCCTGGTTGTATATTCCAAGTAGTATACAGTCGCGATGAGTCCTCGTCGCTGCAAGTATCGCTGACTGGTCGAATGTCTCTAGATACATTCTCAGCGTCGTGTAGCAGCTTCCAAACAAAATTTACTCCGCACAGACTTCGAAACATCGGTCAAGAAGCTCTAAAACGGTTTCCAGTAACATCATGACGTCCTCGTTGTGCACCTTGGCGCAGTAAACGTACAGTCAAACGGAAAAAAAACAAGTGGAAGGCTCTAACAATCTCTACCTTAATCGAGGTAGCCGTGTCCGAAACTGCCTCGCGAAGGAGCTTTCGCGTTGCTTCCTCGTCGAGAAACGAACGCTCGCCTGACCGAAATAGCTCGCCAGCTATCTCCACGCGCGTCCTGCGTGGCTTCACAGAGATGATGGCAAGGCAGCGTTCACTATCATTGCATGTGAGTGTGCTGGGTTCCATCACTTTACGACGTCTCCCGTCTAGTTGTAATCCCCGCAGCCCAGTCATGCAGCAGCGCATCCGCAACCGAGTGCGCACAAGCTGGAAGTCAGCGCGCGAACTCTGAGAGGCACTCCACGTCGAGCGCCACGGCAAGTACTCGGTCGAGCGACTCTACCGCTTTAAGCTGCACAGTGAGCACACGAGTCTGCTCCGAGCCACTGCCATCATCCTACTCACGCTGCTTCCTTGCATCCTGACCACCATCCTTGCGGACTTGATCCCACTGGATCCCCCAGAGCGAGGTCTCGCGTACAGCCAGATGTTCTGGACCCGCGCAATGTGCACCTGCTGGTATGTGTCGTTCACGATCGTGAACCAGCGCCGTTACTTCATCGTGCGCCTCTCGATGGCCTCGGTACAGGTGCTCGGGGTCAACACCTTTGTCGTCGCGGTAACCATTGCGATCGGGTACAGCTTTGCCTAGGCCATTGGCTTCCCGCTGCCGTTCTTCCAGGCGGTGACCACCCCAGGGTAGCTCGTGGCTCTGGTGAACAGCATCGTCTCCGTCTGGGGCAAGTACATCTGAGACGACCCTCAAATGAAGCACGAGTTGGTCCACTACGCGCTCGTGGTATCTGCGCAGATGTGCCTGACGTTCTTGTACCCAGCATACGTTTTCGTGTTCCGCAAGCTTTCGGAGTCTCCGCAAGTGGCGTTCGCGCTCTTCTTGCCCGTGATGAAGCTGCTCGCGAAGAACGTGCTCAACTACTTGCTCCGCGACCTCGAAGATGCCAGACCAGAGTTCATCGTCTTCAACGTCGAGGTCTTCCACGCACTCTTCGTCGCGTGCTGCATGTAAATCAGCTCGTCACACTACGCGACGGCCGTCCTCATTGCCATGGACTTCGTCTTCGCGACGCTGTCACTGCGCAAGATCTCTCGTGTGATCGATGCGCTGAACGGCCTCGCCCTTGGGAACCACGACGAGCACTCGTTGCAAAGTACTGGTAGTGAGACACAAGACGAGAGAGAGAGGCGAGAGAGAAGATCAAGGCCCACGTGGTCACCCAAGCTTGAGACCTCGGTCTTCACACAGCGACAACCTCAATCATCTCAGGTCCAACCGGATGCCGTCCTGCTTGCAAGTCAGCTCGCAGAGGACGATAAACACGTAGTCCTAGCGCTGAGCGACATCTCTAGAGCGCAGTACGTGCAACGCGTGCTACACCTGCTGCGCTGGATCGAGTTCCACCTTCTTGTCGAGTTTGTCGAAGCGATCATCCCGATCGTATACTGTAAGTACTGACCACGTGAACTGCTCTCGGCTGAGGTTTGGTGGAATATGATGGTGGCTTTCGTAACTACCAATAGGACTAACCACACTGCGGTAAATGACTTTGCTTTAGGTGTGTACCTGAGCGTGGCGTACCAGCTTTCCAACAAACGCTACTATGCGCAACTGCGAGATATCGACGAGCCGCATTTCCGAGCGAGCATCGGCAAGATCTTGGTGTACGCGCTGCTGGAAACCCTTTCGATGACGGTTCTCACCCTCATGCTTCGGTATACATTGCGAATGTCCGCTGTGCGCCAGCTGACGTTCGTGCTCGAGTCCCAATGGCAGCAGGTGTAGTCCAAGCTGGTTCTGTGGATGGCGTTCTCGACCCAGACCCCGCTCGACCATTTCGGCATGGACGACTCGTCCCAGTTTGCCTGACTACGGGAACGCCTGAGTGCGCGTTAGAGCCTTACGAACGTTCTCTCTCTCTCTCTCTCTCTCTTAGATCAAGACACACGCTATTCGGCCCCGATACCTACTTGACGAAGAAGTAGATAAAGGAAGCTGGTAGTTTATGAGAGCTGTCAAACCACGCCATTCAGTCTCCTGCACATGAAGAGCCCAAACGACACCGGGTGCGACGGCACCTCAGCCAAACAAACAGGGTCTGACGCTGCCAACAGCAACTAGAAATCCATAGCGAAAACAGACACGAAATCTTGCTCGTTGAAAGACCGTCTACAACTATGATGATGAGAAGTTAGTTTGATACGTGTGCACTGCTTGAGGCTCTCCTCTTTTGAGATCACTGTGCCAAAGTAGCGTAACATCTTAGTAGGGAGACTGGAATTAATTGCGGCTCCGACCACTTCAGCGCACGTCTGCGGGAATACTCTTGGAGCAATTCGAGTGCAGTCAGTGTTCGAGTAATGGTACTACTGTATTTATTTGTCTCGCTTGAGCTCCCAGTCATACCTTCCGAGGGTATGTATGCCAGAGGTGAATTGTACTCCGCAACAGTCCTCTTATAACCCAATCTCGATCTCGGTCAGAAGATCTATTTCAGACTGCAGTTCTGGTTTCGAGTAAGCTCCCCAAAAAGACGCAATACCGAGCGCCACTTTGCATTCCCTTTCTCTCAGCACAAACAGCATGCAGCAGCAGCGCAGCCTCAGCTACCGAACTCGCGAGTGCTGGAAGTTGATCAGCAAGTACTGGGAAGCGCTGCACGTCGAGCGCTACGGCAAGTACTCGGTTGAGTGACTCCGCACCTTCAAGGCGCACAGCGAGAGAGCGAGCCTCTCTCGAGCGGCTCTCGTGATTCTCTTCACTCCGCTTCCGTGCCTGATCACCACGATCCTGGTCGATCTGATCCCATTGCAGCCACCGGAGCGAGGACTCGCGCACAGCCAGATGTTCTGGGTAAGAGCTCTGTACACGTGCTGGTTGGTCTCGTTCGCGATGCTGAACCAGTCTCGCCATTACATCGCGCGATTCCCGATCGCGTCAATGCGTGTGGTGTCTGCGGCGACATTCCTCACCATGGTGGCGGTCGCGATCGGATTTGCGATAGCGTACGAGATCGGCTACCCAGCCCCGTTCTACCCTGTCGCGATTTCTCCGGGCTGGGTATTCGGTTTCGCGCTCAACATCATGGTTGTATGGAAGAATCGCTTTCGAGAAGATCCAGGGCTGAAACAAGAGCTGGTGGATTACATACGCGTCGTGATCGTCCAGGTCTCGATGACGCTCGTGTATCCGGCGTACATCTTCTTGTACCGGCAGCTCTCAGGGTTTCCTCAGGTCGTATTCGCGCTGCTGCTTTCTCAGGTGAAGCTGGTGTTCAAGAACACCCTCAAGCGCTTTCTCCGCAAGCGGGAGGACGCCAAGCCCGAGTTCATCGTCTTCAACGTCGAGGTCTTCCACGCGCTCTACGCGGCGTGCTGCATGCAAAACGCCACCGGGTACGTCGCCACGATCATGCTCATCGCCATGGATTTCGGCTTCGGGGTTCTGTCACTGCGCAGCATGTTTGCCGTCATCAGAGAGTTTGAGGTCGAGGTCTTTGAGACACCTGGCGACTTGCGAGAAGACAACAAACACCAGGAGCCTATAAGCCCTGGCAGCACAGAGCTGCGCTTGATCTGGAGCAACATGCGCTACGTGGAGGCTGCGCTCTTTCTACTTGAGAACGACCCTAAACTACTAAAAGAGAGCTTGGCCCGAGTGAGATTCCAAGCTCAGTTGCACCACTCCAGTCCGGCTCGGTCGAGTGCATTGTCTGCTCGGTCTGGGTCGCCGAAAATCGAATGCCAGCGGTCTCCAAGCGATATTGTCCAGCATCATGGTAAAGATCCCTGCAAGGACCTGCCACTTACGCCGCTGGTGAGTCAATCTGGGAAACCTGCCATGAAGTTTGTGCGCATCGTCTGTTTTCCCAAGTTCTTCAGTGGCCCTCGAGTCGCCCACTTTTCGAAAGAAGATGAAATCCAAACACCCATCCAGATTCAGCATTCGTTGCCAAAATTGCTATCAAGTGTGGTGCCGCACGAACCTCGGATTTCACAAATACTGCCCAAGATTTCCAGATTGGCATCACGGTTGACAAAAGACGAGAAACGAGCAGTCTTGGCGCTAAGCGACTCGTGCAAAGTTCAGTACGTGCGCCACGCGCTGCATCTTCTACACTGGACCGAGTTCCTGCTTCTCGTCGAGTATGTCGAAATGATGATCCCGATCGTATACTGTGAGTGCTACTGCCCAGTCCAATTTGGCAATGCTTTCTGAGTCTGATGTGCTGGAATGATCCTAGCTGTACAGCTTTACTCATCATGCATTTGCAAACTTGGATTTCTAGGTATATATCTGATCGTCGTGTACCACCTCCCGAACAAAGTCTACTACGCGCAGTTCCGAGACGCCGACGAACCGGCATTCCGTGCAAGCATTGCCAACATTTTGGCGTACGCAGCGCTTCAAGCGCTCTCCCTAATTCTTATGATGCTGGTACTCCGATCCAAGTTGCGAATTTCCCCCCCTGCGCCAACTGGCGTTTGTGCTCGAGTCGCAGTGGCAGCAAATGCAGTCCAAGTTGGTGCTCTGGACAGTCTTCTCGATCCAGGCGCCGTTGGACCACGTTGGCATGGACTATTCGTTCCAGTTTGCATGGCTTCGGAAACATCCTTCCAGTTGAGAAAACAGCGTTCGAGTAGTCAACGTCTTCAATGTACAGGGATCTCTCAAAATATCGCCCGCTTAACATATGTTTTTTTGTATAGCGTTTGAGAGGATATTTGTGTAATACGAGTATTTGATTTCAAAGGCTTGTATTCAGACGCCCAAATCACAGGATCCCATGCTATCTACAAGCTCGTACATCTCCTCATCG
>JAASFU010000325.1:0-27074 GCA_023333955.1 Globisporangium paroecandrum | reverse complement strand
GTTTGCCGTCGGTCTCGAATCGGTCGAGACCCGGTTCTTCATATCGGCTCTGGATTTTCACGAACTCGTTGATGAAGTGGTCGATGACGGTTGTCGTTTTGGAAAGCGAGTTAGCGGAGGTGGTGCTTTCAGCGGTTGGAGTAGAGGCGAAGTTTGGAGCCATTCTTGATCAAATTGGTGCTTGGCGATTGAGTCGATAGATAGAGCGCGTTGGTCTTGAGGGTGGAGAGAGTGTGTTGTTGATGGCGGATTTCAGAATGAGCTGCTGGCTGCAAGTGCGCTGAGCGATGCGAAAAATCCGTAGGTGTTTTGTCCCTAGGAGTAGAGAGGTAAGAAGATACACAAAAACCAACAGGGACGGACCTATGAGTGAGTGAGTGGTAAAGCGCTCGAAATGGGCTGCAAGAATTACACGTGTCGTCAGTTAACCAGAACTGATCTGGAGATCGCGTGGCAGTCAATGAACTGGTTCCAAACGGGAACGCAAGCATTTCGGATTCGTACATTTGTATGAACCCTGAATGTTTGCATCCCCATTCGATCCGTTTTCTTGCGTCAAGCAGCAAAGTCCTACAGTATACTCGAGGGAACATAAAACGATAACGTTGCATATCGCAAGTGATCGAAGGAAACTTGAGGATAATCCGGCTGAAGCAATCGGATTATTCCGCTGTTAGTACAGCCACCAGTGGCGTGACACCAAGATTTCTTCGCTTATCCGAGTGGATAAGTCAGAGTGCCGCCGTCAACTCGCTGCTGAGCTGAATTCTCGGAAGCATCAAGGGTACTTTACATAACCCTTTGTCTCGCCTACATCATTCGATTTGGGAAGTGTTATGGCGACCGTGATTCGCCGGTGAATGGGAACGAATTGCTATTTTCTCGGAGATGACGCGAAAGCATTGGTGCAATGGGATGCTTTCGCTCTTTGGCTGGCTTCGCTGTCTTGATGATGCTTTTTTTCCGTTTTCGTCGACACAGTTTGCCAATTTTCTTCGTCGACGACTACTTTAGGTATCATGAGCTCAATAGCTGGATGGAGACAGTGCTCACATGAAGAGCAGTGCATATTGGTGCGAAATGCGCAGAACCTTGCTCTTATCCTTTCTGCGCCATTGCATTTTGTATGACATCGTCTACTCTCTTCGGCTCCTTTTCGCCTTGCCCTTTTCTTCAGTGGAGAGACACTGTGTGCAGATATTCATTCCAAGGGCCAAAATCAGGTGCAACAAATGCTCGTTTGCATAATATATATCGTGACAGTGGACTTCAGCCAGAAAACGAGTTATCAGAATCCTTCGGATCCGCACATAGATGGGGCTTGTTGCTTAAGATGGACCCAACGCCAAGAGGCAGGCGACTTTACCTTTTAGGGAAGCGCGCATCTCGCTCTGCAGGATACATCGACAGCGAGAGAAGGTTTAAAGCTCACCCACGAGCCAGCGTGCTTCAGATACGCGAGTATCTGGTCGGAGCACGCTGATGAGTGCTCATGTCCCTTCTTGTCGGCGCTTAGATAGTCCTTGAGCACCACGTCGTCGTACGTTGTAAGTAAGGTTTGTCAGATCCCTGCATCTTGGAGGTTCGTTTCTACAAACAACCATTCATGCAGAAGCGACATCCGGTATGATTGACGAGCTCTTTGACGAACTGAACCAAAAGCAGCCAGCATTTTGAACGAATATCTGATATTAGTGACCATACTACTTACACCTGAACACGGTAATGCGTTGCCTGTCCATCGCGTAGGAGCCATTTGTTCGTGGCGGATTTCAAGTTGACTCGAAAGTGCATCAAGGAGAGTTCGTTCCGCCGGATGCTGAATGACGACCCTTCTCCCGAATGATTTACCCAGTGGAAAAATAGGATGGCGATACCAAAATAGGATAACCATCCTATTTTTTTTACGAGAACATGGGTGTTCTCTGGCTATTCCTCAACGGATTCTTTAAAAAACAACAGCAACAGTCAAAAGATCTGGTGGAAAAGCGGATGAGTGTGTCGCTGCAACGGCTCTTGAAGATCGCTATCAGATTAGAATCCTTTATCTAAAATTGCAAATGATACCTTTAATATGATTCTGGGTGGTGCTGCTTGAACCCAAAAAATCCATTCCATTTTCTTTAAATTGATAATTCAGAAATTAGCTTGAAAAGCTATTGGTTGAATGTTCCTGATTTAAGGTATGTCCAGGTTTTGGCTGTGCAAAATTAGGGACACTTAACTCAGCCAGGGGAAGAAAACCGCCACAACAAAAACTTAAAGGAATAAACACGGGAAGGAGAGAGGAAGGTCACCATGCGCGCCAGAATCGTTCTTGCGCTGCGGGCGGCAACGGCGCGACAAGCAACGACAGGAGAAGAGGAGGTACAGAGGCGGCTGGTAAGTGCGTACGCTGCGATGCCAGCGACCACCACCACCAGCGCTTTCGCTCATGGCAGCGGACGACTGCGGACCAACGAGGGCGACGACGCGGAGCGCGTGGTCAAGACGGAATATCATCATCATCAGTATCCGCTGGTTCCAGAGGTGCCGATGGCGTCGACTGTGAAGATGTCGATGGAGAATCAACGCAGCAGCAATCAGGAAGAGCCGCATATTGAGAGAGAGAGTGAGCAAGTCGTGCACGAGACAGAAGGAACCCTTGCTGCTATTACACCAGCAGCCGCTGCTGTTGAAGAAGAACGAGCGCACGCGTGGCGCGCAGCAGAGACGATCGTGAGGCTGTTCAAGAGGACCAAGTACGCGAAAGAGACGTTTGTCGAGTTTGCATACGCATCGCGGGAGATCGGCAGCGGCTGTCGCATCGGCGAGGAGCTGTTTGTAACGGCGTTCATCACGGGCGTCGGCGACGAGTTTACAGCCGCGCTGCTTCGCGTTGTGGCACCACAGACGCTTTTTAGAGCTGCGCAAGAAGCGTATCGGCTGAGAGACACTGACGGCGCGCAGAAGTCCAAACGAGCCAGGAAGTCACGGCACCAGCGCGAGCGCGGGCGGAAACACCACAACGACTCGAGCGGATTCCTAGTAGAAACAATAGTGTCAAAGAAGCCAGCCACCCTTCGTTCTCGAGATGACGCTAGCCCACTACGGAAGGTCGAAGCGGCACCACTACTCAAGCCCGCTGTGGAGGATGTGAAGCTGGTGGAGGATGATGGCTCAGTTGACTCGTTCTCAAGAAAGAAAAGGCGCACCGCGTGCTTTGAGTGCGAGGAAGTCGGCCATTTCCGCCGCGAGTGTCCGCGGCGTGCTAGAAGACTGTGATAAAACTCTCAAATGCGAACACGAGCTTTCCCAGTCGTTCAAGATGTTGCCCTCCCAATGACGTCCCTCGCGCTCACACGACTCACTCGTTCGCCTGAACCATGTTGTCCCCACAAGTCCAAGTAATAAAGCATCGTGTCGAAACTGGAAGCGTCCAAGAAAAGAAATAAGCTCGCGGAACGATGAGCGGAGAATGGCTGACTGGTCGCGTGCAAGCAAAGATGAGTTTCCCAGGTCGTCAGAAATAGAAGCTCCGTCCAAATTCAGCCAGGTAGCTCAACACGCACGGCACGGATGCTTATGCTTGGTGCTGACTGACTGACTGACCATTCTTATCCTCCTCCTCGTCGTTGGCGAGTATTCTGGTCATCACTGGCGCATTCTTGAGCCCTGAGCTCGGCTCGCGTCTTTGAAAAGAGCTTTGCGATTGGAACGTTTATCTTCGTCGCGATAAGATCCCAAGACTGGAGGTGCGCATGCGATCCAACTGCAGAGGCGCTCAAATGCCACGAGGAAATGAAGGAAAATAAAGTGGTGCACCGAGGCACCTCGACGCCTCCAAGGGTGAGGAAGCCGAGTCACGCCCGCTCAACCAACTCACAATCGAATTTGAGCAAGAGAACGCATCCAGCCTCCAGTCTTCAAGCGCTTTCCCGGCACCCCACTGCCACTTCGTCAGAGCACCCGTGCTTCCCCTTCCAAGCCCAGGTTTTTCTCGGTCAAGATGATTTACGCAAAGAACGTCTTTCGCGCTATCATCGCGATTTCAAGTGTTGCGACTGCTACGCATGCTACCCCTGCTGCGCCGCGCACGAACACTTGGAACAAGTTCAGCGAGGGCCCAGGAAATGGTGCCAACGGCCAAGGCCCGTGCAGCTTTGCGTCGTGGCTCTTGGACACGTTGAACACCTACGGTGGTACGGGAGCAACTGCAAATGCGGTTGCTTCGCCGTCCAACTATGGTGGCAAGAAGAAGGGTCAAGTCAACGCTCTTCGTGGTGTCGACTCTCCGCGGAACGATTCCAAGTTCGCGACTGCAAGCCCCATTGGCACCCCAAAAAACGGAAAACAAAACCAAAACATTAAGACCCTGTGCCCGAACAGCGTCAAGACCGCGCACCAACAAGCTCCTGTGGTGCCTGCGACGACGGCTCCGACGCCTTGCCCGTACAGCGGCAAGAATGTCCAGCTAGCGCTGAAGAAGGCCAACCCCAACAAAGTAAGAACCAGTAAGAAGAATCCGTACAGCAACAAGACGCCTGCGACCGCTGCTCCTGCTGCTCAGGGGAACGCTGGTGGAAATAAGCAGGGCGGCAACAACGGCAACAACGGCAAGAGCAGCAAGAGCGGCAGTGGCTCGGGCAACACCAGCAACGGCACTCCTCCTGCGACGCAGCCGAGCGGCAGCGGTGCTGCTGGTCCCGCGACGCCTGTCAGCCCAAGCAGCAACGGCAACAACGGCAAGAACGGCAAGAGCAGCAAGAGCGGCAGTGGCTCGGGCAACTACGGCCCTGCGCCAGCAACGGGTGGTGCTGCGATCCTCCGTGGGAACGGATACGACAACTCGGGCATTACCGGTGGGATCGGCAAGGGCAATGCGTATGCTAATACTGGTGGAAACAAGAAGAACTACGAACCAGCGAGACAGTCCGTGACCAACGCAGGAGCGAATTGGGGCAATGTGTACAACGCATCGGTCTCAACTGCGAAGTCTCCTGCGCAGATTCAGTCCAAGAAGAAGGCGTACTAAAGCACTTGACGACCCATGTCATTAAGGAGCACTACCTCCGGTGCTTGCAGAGGTGTGATTACACAATGCTTTTATGAAGCGAGTGTGATCTAACAAATATAGAGATATTGTGCACATTTTCATCCCGTGTGATTGATTGATCACTTGTTTATCTATCGACAGATTGGCCGCGCGCTGCTCCTCATGTGTCTCGGTAACACGGCGCTGGTGCTAGTGAAAACTCAACCCAATTGGTCGACTTTGAGATCAATTAAGCGACGTGGTCCTACCGAGGTTGGCGTGCTCAGCTCACGTCGTTTGGGAAGCTCTTTATCATAATGACGCACCACCGGATTCGTTCGTGCAAAAAATGATGTTCATCGCCACAAACTACTTTCGGTCCGACAGCGTGCCGAACGACATCGTCGAGCACAATGGACAATGCAGCAGAGAGACTCAACATCGTCGTCTTTCGCTATGAGAACCGGACCGAGGGTTGTCAATACAACCGAAGCGATGGATGCCGCTACTACTGGCTGCAGTGCATCTCGAGGTAGTCAAGTTTTATTTCCCATGGAAATCGCACGGAAGGATGTATACCATCAAGGCGGTGGACGGTGCAATCGCTGGGAGCCAACCATCTTGATATTGCTCAGTTCGTCCACGAAAATCGCCCCGAGAGCTGCTGAGCGACCGGCTGTGATGGACAGAGCAGCTGCATCAGGGAACCTCGAGAGATGGTCCAGTGGTGTTTCCATGAGCATCTCTCAGAAGAGAAACGTTTTCTACCAATGCGATGGATTCAATGGTGCTGCCGAAGGCAAGGCCACGTGGAAATAATTGTCCAGTTTGCTTCACAAATATTATATCCTGAAGGCTGTACGGCGAGCGCGATGGAAATCTCGAAGTCGCTCAGTCAAGTATTTACACGCATACCGGGACGAAAGCTGCCGCATGCTGCATGAATAGTTCTTTGCCTTCACTTTGCCGACCATTTCGCACCACACAGTGAAAATTCATTCTGCACAAGATGATGCCAAAAACGCTGGCTCGCGAGCTCAGCTTAGCATGTCAGTGAGAAGACGGACCCAAAAAGCGAGCAAAGGCCAAGAAGGTAACAAGTAGATGTCAAGAGAACCACTACCACCTTGGTGCGGATAAAAAACATAAATATTCAAATCACTACAAACCTGACGGAGCGTCTTCACCGTCTTCTTCATCAAATCAATGCAGATAGGAGGGTGGATACTCGACCAAATTACAACAGACTTGAAACACTCACACACACGAGAGAGAGCGAGAGTAAACTCGGGTCTACACTGGCGTGGGCGTCTGCATTTCCTGGTACCGTCTCGAGTGCGACGATGAGTTCTTGCTGCTCTTCCTGCGCGGAGGTCTTGTGCGCGTGCTGCGATTGTGCTGCAATTGCGTCAGCTGCTGACGCGTGTGCGGGCTGCGGCGCTGCTGCTTGGTCTGGAAGAGCGCCTCGATGTCTTCGAGCAGCATGCCCTTGGTCTCAGGACACATGAAGTACACAAACACAAACGAGATCATGCATGTGCCGCAGAAGAGGAAGAAGACGCCGTTGATGTTGAGCGCCGGGAAGAGCTTCACAACCCACGTCATGCACGTGCCCATGACCCAGTTGGCCATGGTCGAGAGCGACACGGCCTTGGCGCGCACGTTCATCGGGAAGATCTCGGCCGGATAGATCCAGCACACGGGGCCCCAGGAGATCGCAAAGTTGAAGATGAAGAACGCCGTGCCCACGATAATGATATACCCCGCGCCTTTCGAGCACCCCGAGTCGTCTGTGTTGCCATCGCAGCCGAGCGTGAACGTCACGCCTGACGCGATGTGGCCCAACACCATGCCCACCGACCCGACAAGCAGCAGCTGTCGCCGGCCGTACGTGTCCACCCAGCGCATGGCCGGGATCGTGCTCACAAAGTTCACGATCGAGAGCACGAGCACCGAGAGGATGCCGTCACCCGAGACATCCTTGAAGATCAGTCCGCCGTACGTGAACATGGGGTTGATGCCCGTCGCCTGCTGGAGTACCTGCAGCGCCATCGCCACGAGCACGCGCCGGAGCACGGACGGCTGCAGCACGTCGCTCCATCCGGAGGGCAGTCCATCGCGTGCGATCTGGTTGCCGATCGCTCGAAGCTCGCGCGCGACGTTGTCAGTCTGACGCAGCTGACGGAGCACCGCCTCTGCGGCGTCCTTGCCCTTCTTCTGGTACGTCCATCGCGGGCTCTCGGGCACGAAGAAGATGCCAAACATGACGATGATTGGCGCCGCCATTGCGACGCTGTTCGTCACGCGCCAGCCGCGGTCCTGGTCCTGGACCATCAGGTTCACCACGTTCGCGAGCAACAAGCCCGTGACGACCGTCATCTGCATGAAGCCCGACAGAAAGCCGCGGAGCTCCTTTGGGGCCATCTCAGCGCCGAAGACCGGCAGCGAGAACGACGAGTTGCCCACACCGATGCCCTGGATCACGCGCGCGACGAGGATCGAGCTGTGCGCCTGCGCAGGGCACATGATCACCCAGGTGTTCCCGATACAAAAGAGCAAGCCGGCGTTGAAGACCGTGAGCCGGCGTCCAAACTCGTCCGCGACGTAGCCGCCCAGCAGCGCGCCAAAGATGCAGCCGATGTTGTACGTCATGTTGTACCAGAGCGTGAAGTCGAGCCAGCGCTCGGGGAGCGCCGCCGACTTGGCCGAGCAGTCGTCGAACGTCTGGCCGCGCCAGCCGACGCAAAAGTCGTTCAGGAACGAGTCCATGACCAGCACGCCGCTTGTCACGCCCTGGTCGTAGCCGAAGAAGAGCCCGCCCAGCGACGCGAAGATGCACACGATGATCGCATACGTGCGCGCGCCGTCGGTCTGCGCCACCGTCGCATTCGCGCCATTCCGCGGCCCGCCACCGCCACCTCCGGCCTCGATCTCGTCGTCGTCCGGGTACGGCTCGCTGTCGTAGAAGTTGAGCACCACGCCGCCTGCCATCTTACGCACTGGAGGGTCGATTAAGTGATCCTAAAGAGGCACCTTGCGCTGGAGACAGGAAGGGAACGCTCACGTGACTTGCTTGGGTGTGGTTGACTTGTGAGGGGACTACACGCGCGGTCAGCAGAGGGTGGAGATAGTGAGTGATGTGAGGGGGGACAGGCGTGTGAAGCACCCACACCACGTGGTTAATTGGAGAGAGAGCGCGCGCGAGTGCAGAGGGAACTCGTGAAGCGCGCGGTCTTTCTTTCCTTTCGGTCCGTTTGCTTGTTAATAACAAGCGCCTTGTTCTGGTGTTTAGTTTAGTTTTGTGTGGGAAGAAAATGCAAAATGCTGAAGAGACTCGATATGACCGCGCACGCGGTTCCTGAGGAGCTCTTTCATTTCATTGAAGGTGGAGAGGACAGTTTCTTTTATTTGTCGGTTTATATTTGGTAAAGCCGGTTTATTGTGCATTATGTTGGATTGTTGTATGAGAGAGGTGAAAGGTGGTGGGAACAGACGTGAAGAGTGGATAGAAGAGGTCAATTTGAGTCTATTGCGACTCGTCCTCTATTTTACCAGTAAACAAGAGAGAACAGAAAAAACCTGTGTGACAATGTCAACCTGGCAGTTCCTCTCTCTGTTCTAAGTAATATTTATTTGCACAGAGAATGGAATTTCCAGCTTTATTTCTACCATTGAATCCAAAATAAATTTTAAATGTTGTCATATTTAGTTACTCTGAAAAACTCACTTATATACGCTGCGCACTGTAACAATTCATATAAATACTCACTGAATGACGCTCTTTTTGCAACGTGACGCACCACACGACTTACTGAACGTACCACCGATCAGGTGGTCACAGGCGACTTGCGCCAAACTTCAACCTGAGCAATGCGAATCCTCTCTGATTGGTTCACGTTCCAACAGCTGGCTGACTCCTATCCCAATCCCACAAACAAGGCTGTTTCAGACCATGCTTTCTATATGCGGCGTCACTATTGGGAACCTACCTTGCTGGGTTGCTTTTTGCGTCCGTGAAGCCGACTTTAGTAGGCGGACCGGTTGGTTGGATGGAAGGTTGTTGCAATTCCATTTGATTCTTGTTTATGTGTGTGGGTGTGGGTGTTTCCAAATGTTCACCAGCTCCCTATTGAAGACTGACCAGTGCTGAGCTTATACTAAAGAGAGCTTCTGGAGAAGCTCTCGCTGGCTCAAAACTGGTGGAAAGGCTCAGGACCCTGTACTTACTTGCGGCTCGTGGTGATGTGCGCCTGCTTGGGCTGCACGGCGCCGTTGATCATGACCTTGGTCGGCGATGCGCTTGGCGCAGCAGCCTGAGGAGCCTTGCCGCCGGCCGCAGTAGCAGTGTTGCTCTGGTTCTTGTTGTTTTTGTTGTTCTTGCCCTGCTGCTGCTGCTGCTTTGCGTTGTCCTTGGCTGGGGTCGGCGCCTGCAGTGCTGTCTTCGTGCTGTCCTTGGCTGGAGGCTGCTGCGTCTTGGAGTCCTTGGCTGGGGTCTGGGCACCCTTCATGTTGTCCTTGCTAAGCGATGGCGCGGCCTTGCCGCCCTTCGTGTTCTCCGCCTTGGCTGGGGTCGGAGCAGGTGGGGCGATCTTGGCAGCGTCCTTGCTTGGCGTCGCAGGAGCTTGAGCCTGAACCTGATCCTTGCTCTTCTGCTGTTGGTCCTTCGCGTTGTCCTTCTGTGGCGTTGGTGCCTGGCTCTTCATCACATCCTTGGACGGAATCGGGGCCTGCTGTTGCACGGTGGTGGCAGTCACCTGCGCTCCCTTTGCTGGTGGTGTAGCGGTGGCTGCAGCGGGTTGCTTGCCACTGTTGCCCTTAGTAGCCACAGGCGCTGGTGGTGGGGTAGCGGTGGTGACTGGGGCTGGCTGTGGCATCTCAGCCTGCTTGCCCTTCTTGCCCTTTTCTGTTGTAGCAGCAGTTGGTGCCGGAGTTAGAGTTGGAGCAGCAGCTTGCTGCTTGTTGTTCGCCTTATTGCCCTTGACGGCTGGAGCAGCAGTCGCTGGCTTGCTGCCCGCCTTGGTGTTTGGAGGCGCCGGAGCTGGAGCTGGTGCTGCTGGAGCGGTCGCTGGCTTGTTAGCGTTGCTATTGGCATTTGGCGAAGCTGGGGCTGGCGCTTGCTTAGCAGGAGTTGGAGCTGGGGTCGGAGTTGGAGTTGGAGCAGCTTGCTTGTTATCCTGCTTCTTCTCCTGCTTCTTGCTCTTCTGGCTGGCTTGCTGTGGCTGCGGCGTAGCTGGAGGTTGTGCAGCCTGCTGTTTGTTGTCCTGCTTCGTCTCCTGCTTGTTTTTCTGCTTGCCGCCAGCCTTGCTGTCTTGTGGAGCTGGAGTTTGCGCGGCAGGAGCAGGAGCTGGAGCTGGCGCAGCAACTGCAGCCTGCTTGTCCTCTTGCTTCTTGCCCTGCTGCTTGTTGTCCTGATTGGCAGGCTGCTGCTGAGCAGCTGGAGCTGGAGTTGGTGCTGGAGCCGCCTGCTTGTTCTCCTGCTTCTTGCCCTGCTGGTTTGCCTGCTTTGCACCAGCCTTGTTGCCCTGTGGAGGCTGCGTAGCTGGTACTGGGGCTTGCTTGTTTTCCTGCTTCTTGTTGTTGTCCTGCTTGTTGTCCTGATTGGCGGCAGCAGGCTGTGAGGCCGGTGCAACAGGAGTTGGCGCTGGAGCGGCGGCTTGCTTATTCTGCTGTTTGTTATCCTGCTTTCCAGCAGCCTGAGCAGGTGCTGGTGCAGCAGCAGCTTGCTTGTTCTCCTGCTTCTTATCTTGCTGCTTGTTGTCCTGCTTGGCTGGTTGTGTGGCTTGCGCGACTGGGGCGGCGGCTTGCTTGTTGTCCTTTGTCTTGCCCTGAACTTGAGCCTGAGCCTGAGCCTGAACCGGGACAGATTGGGCCGTGGCTGGCTTGTTCGCCTGGGCATTCTTCTGCGCGTTCTTGCCCTTGGCCTCTGGCGCAGCAGGCGCTGTGGCTGGCTTCTCAGTAGGCGCGTCGCTCTTGTTGCTCTTGCCCTTACCTGGAGCCATAGTCGCAGCCGCAGCCGTAGGCGCTGGCGTCGGGGTCACCGCCGCCTTGTTGTTGGCGGCGTGCGGTGCCTTCTTCGCAGTGGCGTCCGCCTTGACCATCACGCGCTCCGGCTTGAGGTTCGTGGCCATGAGCCCCTTCTTCGCAGGCTTGTTCGCATGCGCAGATTGGGACGTCGCTGCGGCAGCCACGGCGATCGCGGTCGCGATCATGGAGCGGAACGTTGTCTTTGCGTAGAACATCTTGGAAGTTGAGGGAGGGAGGGAGCGAGCGAAGGGAATCTGGGCTTGCTTGGTGAAATGAAGGGTAGCGGAGCTGGTGGGCTGGGCTCGGGGAGGAAAGAAGAAAGGAAGGAAGAAGGAAAGTTGGACTTGGAACCGGAGAGGCGACTTGCGCTCTTGGACCCAAATGGAATTGTGAGGAGGCAGGAAAGCCACACACGAGGTAGGCAGGCCACTCGCTCAGGTGCCCCCACCCAGGCTCGGCTTGGGTCCTGAGCTGAGCTGAGTTAAGCTGTCCGTTGAGAAACCGCAAAAAAGCTAAAAGCTCGTTCGTGGGGAGCTGGCTAACTTTAAAGAACCTTGAGGCTGTTTCTGCTTCGCGTTTGGCTCCTCTGGCTACTGAAAGTCAGAGCCAAACTCGAGTGAATGGGTGAGTGTGTGGAGAAAAAGGTGAAACGAAGCGAAACCAACCGCGCTTTGCTTTGCTTTGAGTTTGAGTTTGTTTGAGGTGGTCTTATCTTCAACTAGGGGATGTGATTTTTTTTCCTTCTTCATCGCATGAGAGCCCCTAAAATAAAATAAAACCCCTTCACGCAGGAGGCTAGCTAGGCTGCGTGGTAGTCAGCCAGCCGCAATCAAGAGTAGTAACTAACGAGGGCTATCAAATGTGGTAAATTAAAGATAGCGATAGCGTAGGACCAGAATGGATACTCTCGATTTTCGAGTGGGGATTAGGGGGTCAGAGCGAGAGCGAGAGCGAGAACTCGGGCGGTTGGCTATGAAGTGGGGTAGTCGTTGCATGGTGGTGGGGCTTGGAAAATGAGTGGGCTCTCTCGTGGCCAATGGGCTCGCTCAAATGAGACAACAGAGCAGCTCGAAACTTGTGACGTGCACGATCCCAGGCGAGCTTGGCCGGTAGGAAACAGCTAGCGCTATCAAAAGAGTGCTAGCGCTGTGGTAATATGTGTCACAGAGCTTGGGAGTTGCATTGAGACCACCATAGTGGTCTCGTGTACTTTATTAGCTTCTTGTATAGCGAAGCACTGCTCTTGACATGGTCTCGTGCGTGCTGAGCCGGTGAACACTGCGTGGTGTCTCTTGAGATGTCCGATAGTTCGGCGTAGGTAAATGCGGATTTCGTTCCTCAAAGCCAGTTTTTTGTCGCCATCCTGCACAGCATTTCAACGGACGCGCAGTATTCCCGAGTCTCCGCAGATTCGGTCAGGAGCGTCTCTGAGACTTGATCTGGGAAGTGGAGACAAACGTGCCGGACGACACCGTATTTGTCTGCATCGATCACATCATTCTGGCGGTCTCAAGAAAGATAACGCGTTGCACGAGCGCCTGCAAGCAATAGGCAATAGCTACAGTCTAGGCTCTTTCATCTCATGAAGCACATGTACTTTAGCACGTTGAGCTATGCATTTCGAGCAGTGTAGTGATCGATCGAGTTTGCGTTCTCTAGCTCGTTTAGATTGCTATTCACGACAAACTTTGCTATCGCCACATGGCCAATCCGAGCATTCATCTCTTTGATTCAAGGTACATCGCTGCTGTGAAAGTAGAAACCACCCCCGCATCATGAAGAACTCCATCCAGAGGTCTTGACGTGGTCCACACCGCCATGCTGGTGCAGGTACTGTCTTGGGATTGCCATTTTCCTTTGTGCTCTCACTCAAGTGCTCGGATCGGGCACCCCTCTGTCCAACGCCCATGCCGATGCAGAACCACCTCGAGATGTCCGTTCGATGCAGCAAATCCGATCGCCTCTAACATGTCGCCCTTTCCGAGTGGTTCTCGCACCAGACCCAGGATCTTCGAGTTTAAACGTTGCCTCTCCATACCCGCTGATCCTCATATTGCGAGTCGAGTAGCAGCGATTCTTCTGCTCAGCTGTCGGCAAGCCGCTGCAAAAGCTCCACTTCCAGGCTTTGAGTTTTCTTAGAGCCCTCGCTACCCTGTCGAATCCAGCTTCCACGTCCGCTTGAGGTCTCTCGGACGCTCTTGATGCACGCAGCCGCGTGAGCGAGCTCAGCTCCTCCAAGCGAGTCAGTCAATACAGCGGCGCACGCGTGGTCGAGGGGTGTTTTGTGAGCACGCACGCACGACTCGGGCTGTCCAGACGTTGGTTGGGAATACCCCACCGGAGCAGCACGCACTGAGAGCACAGGAAGTGATGAATGGATGGATGGATGAATATGCACGCGCTCACACTCAGGCGCACACTTCGACTTGCGAAATGAAAGGCCAGCAAGCTGTCGTCACAGATTATTTCGCACAATACATGCGAATTTGACATCTCCAATCTTGTTTTGCGCATCCTGGTCTGATGCGAGGACTAGCATTCTGATTCTTCTGTGGGCTCAGACTGGTGACTCAGTTTCGAAGAGATTTGCTTGCGTCTCTCTACAAGAACACGATACTTCAAGCATACTTTTTCCTACAGGTGTATAATATGTAACAGGTAAATAGTGACTTTAAATCAAAATTAGTCTATATCCATTCTAACAGCATATTAGTTTACACGCTGAACCCCTTCTTTGCGCGCCGAAAAACAGTCAAAACTCAAAAAACAGTTAGTGAGCCATTTTGGTAGAAACGCAATGTGCACGCGCGCCACATTTGAACGCGAGCATCAACACCAACTATCACTCACTCCACAAGCTTCCGCCCGCGCGAAACGCAATATCCGCACCATTCGTAGCCTCTTCTTGTCCTGCTGCTCCTGCTCTGGCGAGTGCTCTGCCGCCCTGCCGTCCGCCACCACGCCCACTCCTTCTCCTCACTCGCCAACCGCCTTCCGACCGCGAACCCGCCCGCCGTCTCTCCGCGAACAGCTCTTCATCTACGCTCCCATGGCGCAAGCGAACGACGCCACCGAGACGACTGCCACTGCCAACGGCAGCTCCTCCACCGCCACCTCCACCACGACGATGGGCGGCCATGTGCCGGTCGACCCGGCCGATACCGTGACGTTCCGCCACCAGAGCGCGATCCCCAAGCTGCCGATCCCGACGCTCGAGGAGTCGTGCGCGCGGTACTTGGAGTACATCTACGCGCTGCAGTCACCTGAGGAGTACGAGGTCTCCAAGCAGCGTGTGGCCGAATTTCTTGCGAACGACGGGCCGGCACTCCAGGAGAAGCTGATCGCGTACGACCAGGACAAGAACAGTTACATCGAGGACTTCTGGTACGAGGCGTACCTGAACCACCGCAGCTCGGTCGTGCTCAACGTGAACCCGTTCTTTGTGCTCGAGGACGACCCAACGCCGTCGCGCAACAACCAGATCTCGCGCGCGGCGTCGCTTGTCTTGGGCTCGCTCAAGTTCATTAACGCGCTGCGCAAAGGCACGCTCGAGCCGGACATGTGGCGCAACAACATGGCGCTCTGCATGAACCAGTACAAGAGCCTCTTTGGCTGCGCGCGCATGCCCACGGCGAGCAAAGACGAAGCGTTTGTGGACGAGAAGTCCAAGCATATCGTGGTCATGTGCCGCAACCAGTTCTACTGGTTCGACGTCATCTGGGAGGACGGCGTCACGGCGATCACCGAACGTGAGCTCGTGAACAACCTCAAGGCGATCAAGGAGAACGCGATGCAGGCTACGGACGTGGAGGCCGCCGCGCAGGCGATCGGCGTGCTCACGACCGAGCACCGCGCGAACTGGGCCAAGCTGCGCCAGAAGCTGGTCGTTAAGAACGCAGAGAGCCTCGCTGTGGTACGTTGTTGTATATGTTTGCATTGTATCTGGGTATGGGGAAAGGGATACTGACATTGTTTGGGTGATCTATTGATTTCTTTGCGTATTAACAGATCGACCGCGCGCTGTTCCTCGTGTGCCTCGACAACACGGCGCCGCCGGACGCCGCTGCGTTTGCCGCCACGGCGCTTCACGGCACGTACGGCATCGTGAACGGCGTGCAGATCGGCACGTGCATGAACCGCTGGTACGACAAGCTGCAGATCATCGTGTGCGAGAACGGCGTCGCGGGCGTGAACTTTGAGCACTCGTTCGTCGACGGCCACACGGTGCTGCGCTTCGTCTCGGACGTGTACACGGACACGATCATCCGCTTCGCGCAGACGATCCGCGGCGGCAGCTATTCGTTCCTGGAGGCGTCGTACCGCGCGCCGCAGCTAAGTCAAAGCACGGATAAGCCCCGCGTGACGCCACGCAAGCTCGACTGGTCGCTCGACCTCGAAGTCGAGGAGGGCATCAAGTTCGCCGAAGCCAAGCTGAGCGACCTGATCCTGCAGAACGAGGTGGATGTGCTCGAGTTCACGTCGTTCGGGAAGTTGTTCATCACGCAGCACAACATGAGCCCGGACTCGTTCGTGCAGATGGCGTTCATTGCCGCGTACTACTTTCAGTACGGCAGCGCGCCGAACGTGTACGAGCCCGTGCTCACGAAGCGGTTTCGCCACGGCCGCACGGAAGCGGCGCGGTCGATGACGAAAGAGGCGGCCGAATTCCTCGACGTGTTCTTCACGGAGAAGTCGCCGATCGACAAGATCGAGGCGCTCAAGCACGCGATCAACGCGCAGGTCAAGATGGTGCGCAATTGCGCGGCGGGCAAGGGCGTCGAGCGCCACCTGTTCGCGCTTGAGTGCCTCTGGCAGGCGGAGCAGCGCACCGAGAGTCTGAACGGCAGCGGCACATCGTCTGCAAAGCCCGCGATCTTCAGCGACATTGGCTGGGAGAAGCTCAACCACACGATCCTGTCGACGAGCAACTGCGGCAACCCGAGTCTGCGGCTCTTTGGCTTCGGTCCGGTCTCGCCAGATGGGTTTGGCATTGGCTACATCATCAAGGACGAGGGCATCCAGTTCTGCGCGTCGTCCAAGCACCGCCAGACATCGCGGTACCTGAAGAACCTGGAGGCGTACCTGCTGCGCGTGCAGGACCTGTTGCTGCAGGAGGAAGAGATCCGCTTCCCGAACATCAAGCGCGCCAGCAAGAGCAGCATCACCACGTCCTTCAAGGGCTACGGCTTCTTCGACAACGGTGGCGAGAAGCAGACGCCCGTGAGCTCGGCCAGCATCCCGATCTCGCGTGTCGGCCGACCGCTCGAGTAGTCTAGCACGCTAGTCAGCTAACCAATTTGTCTCGGAGCTTCATTGAAAAGTAGCTGAGCAACTCTGGTCTGTATAGTGAATGGATGAGTGAGCGAGCTGTGCGTACGAAAAAGATAGCAGGTGAGTGGCAGCATGCGTGTACGTAGTAATTCATCAGTCAAAGCCACCATTTCGAATCAGTCGTGCAAGAGTCCGCTGCGCTAGTGCTGCAGGCAAAATCCGTGCATCCTGCTTTGAGTTCCTGTAAAACTGCCGGTACGAGAAGCAAGTGCTTCCGTGGTGCCTTCCGTTGCATGCAAGGCCATGCATTACCATGGAGACTCGAGAGCTTGTCGTCATGCATGCAATGGAGGCCATGCCTTCGAGTCATAGCAATGGCATCAGATTGTCGTAGCGTTCGACGTACAGATCTATTTTTAGGTCAATTTCAGGGCAAATACAGGACATTTTCAGAAAAATACTCCTTTCTCAGCTTAATCTTCGCAAAAATGATTGCACACCACGAGCGGTCAAAACCAAGGTGGTACAATTTCGGTAAACTGGTGAAAAGTTCATTATTACCAGTATTTTCTATTTGAGTTTGGTAGATGAATCGGGAGTTTGACATGTGTGATTGCAGTGGGGCCAAGATGGTCGGTGATGTCGCCCATCTGGGAGATTCGATCGATATTTGACCATATTTAAGAGGTATCATGAAATACGGGATTCAATTCGAAGAGGGAATATAACATTAGGACAGCTTCGCCAGCACATCTTCCAGCTTGTCCTCATTTCACAACCAGTCATTCTTTGCACTGGGTTACCCGGTTGATGCCCAACGGTTCCTGCTTCGACGCACATGTCAGCCCGTGTCGACCCGTTTACACACCTTCTCCTCTTGCTGTGTGACTATTGTGAAGCAAGGTATCTAACCGTGTGACTGTTGTGATCTCAACAGTGTACTTTTCTCTTTTTCCCTCGTCCTGTCATAAGTATTCTATTCGCTAGTATTGCGCTGACAACAACAACACCACCATCATCATCATGAAGCGCAAGAGTGGCGCCTCCAGCACAGCGACCAGCAGCTCAACAGCAAGCGCCGCCGCAGCGGACGACGCGTCTTCTCATGCTGCTGCTACGCTAGCTGCTCGTGCGGACGCTGTAGACGCGCCGCCCAAGGCCGATGCCGCAGCGCCGTCGTCTCAGCCGCCGCCTGCGAAGAAGAAGCGCATGACGCAGCCCGTGGGCAACCTCACGAATGCACAGAAGCGCATGCTCTGCGTCAAATTCGCGCAGGTCAAGATGACGCAGCAGGAGCTCTGCGTCTGGGCCAAAGACGAGTTCGGGCTCGTGAACCTGCCGCATCAGAGTACGATCTCCAAGATCCTGGCGCGCGCCGGCGAGCTCACGACCATGCCGTCGAAGGACCTGCTGGCGCGCCGCAAGGGGTTCGTGACCCACCCGGAGCTCGACACGGCGCTCTGCAACTGGGTGCTCTACGCGCGCCAGAACAACATGAAGCTCTCGGGCGACATGATCAAGGATAAGGCGCGCCAGCTCGCGCTCACCTTTGGCATCACGTCAAAAATGACGTTCTCAAACGGATGGCTCGGAGGCTTCAAGAAGCGCCACAACATCCGTCTCGGCGGCACCACGACCACGACAACCTCTGCCAGTGCGTCTGCGTCCAGCGGTAGTATGAGTGCTACTATGCCTACTAACCATGCTATTGCTGCAGGTGGGCTGGGTAGTGTCATGCCAACTCAACCGACATCGCTCAGTGGGGTGACGACGCTGCCAGACGGCTCGCCCGCAGTCGGAGCGATCGCGTTTGCCAACGACCCAGCGAACGCATTCGCGCAGATGAACACGGCAGCAGCAGCAGCGGCATCGACGATCCCGTTCGCGATCCGCGAGCTCCAGGAAGTGGCCAAGCTCTACCACGCGTCCGACATTTTCACGATGAGCGAGACGGGACTCTTCTACTCGCTCTCACCGGAGAAGCCCTCGGGGCGAGGCGTGAGCACGCCCGCGAGTGCTGCCGCGAGGAAGCGGCTGACGGTCACGCTTGCTGCGAACGCCGACGGCAGCGAGCGGCTCGAGCCGTTCTTCATCGGGAACTCGAAGCTGCCAGCGAGGTTGCTGCAAAGCGGACTCGACGGTGAGGAGTCCGTGCAATTCCAGTACCGCGACAACAGGAAAGCGTGGATGACGCCCGTGCTCTTCCAGGAGTGGATCGGTCTGCTGGACACGAAGCTGCGCGACGACCAGCGCAACATCCTGCTGCTCATCGCGCACGCGCCGTCGCACATCCGCATCGGCCTCGAGCTCACGAACGTCCGCCTCGAGATGCTGCCGCCGAGCACGACGAGCCAGTACCAGCCGTTCGAAGCCGGCATCTTTGAAGCGTTCAAGCGCCGCTACCGGCGCCACCACCTGCACCACGCGCTCGACCGGTTTGAAGCGGAGCTGCAGGACGACATTTTCCAGATTGACATCCTGCAGGCGATGCGCTGGGTGCGCGAGTGCTGGATCTCCGTGCCGCCCGTGCTTCTCAAGCACTACTGGGGCACGACCGAGATCACGACTGTGCCAAAGCCGTCCCCGCATGCGTATCACGCCATCGAAGACATGGAGCTAAAGATCGAGAACGAGATCTGCGACGTGGTGGCCTCGCTGCCGATCACGCGACCGATGACGATCGAGGAGTTCTTGAGTCCCGGAGACGAGAACATGTCGCTGCACTGTCTGGGGGCTGACGAATCGGACTTCATCCACAGCGTCGGTGACAGCTCGGAGAAAGATTTCGACGCAGAGCGGATCGCAAATGATCTCAAGCTCATGGAGGCTGCTGCAGGTGGGGAGTTTGGTGGCGCTGCTGCTGGTGCATTGAACGCGGGGGCATTGATGGCGTCTGCTGGTGGTGTCGTAGCAGCTTACACCGCGATCCAGTACGGCTCGCGCACGACAAACGAGCAGCTGATCGAGAGTTTCAAGGTGCTGCTTCCGGAATTGGATCGCCTTCGCTTCGACGAGCACACGAAGAACAGCATCCGGCTCGCGTTCCGGAAGCTCAAGGAGAAGGAAACCGAGCAAGCAGCCGAGGCGAAGCAGCGCCAAGCGACCCGAAAAGCAATGATGCCTGGAGGTGCAACAGCTGCGCAGACTTCGACTTCGATTTCTGCTGCTGCTGGGGTAGCTGGGCTTGAGCTGATGCCGCCAGCAGTGCCGTCCCAGTCCGCGTCGACTGCTGCTCAACTATTGGCAGCGGATGATAATGTAGTAACGACGGTGGTTTAAGACAAAGAGATAGGCGACGTGGGATGTGAAACTCAAAACCCGGAACTCGATACCGAGAAGCGCTGAAGCTAGGAGCGAAGACAAGCGAGAGGTGGCAGACGGCGAATCCGAGTCGAGATCAATGAGCTTTCATAATAGCGTGAGTGTGCTGTGTTGTATGTTGATGGCCTTGATTCTGTTCTTTGTTTTCTCCGTGCGAGTTGTACGAGTTCCAGTGCATCTAGGTGCAAAGTCTCCTACCAGAGACGCTCGCTTTGCGGTGTTTGAATCTGGTTCCGAAGTCGCCCATGTCTCCAAGAACCTGTCGACATTCCCATTTTCACTTGGCTTTTGTATGAAACTACGGAAAGACTCTCTTAATCGATGCCAAAATTGCAAATTTTCCCGAGTTTCATCCAAAAGCCAAATGAAAATGGGAATTTTGACTGTTCTGCCGAAGAGGTCCTTACATCCTAAACTTATGTGCACCACGCGAAAACCGCATGTCTTTTGATCCTGAATGAGAGAAAAAGTGTGTGGTGCATATTATGATATGGATCGCGCAAACATCACAAAAAAAGCAAGAAAATAATACCCCCTCCAGAACAGTACCCCATGAAGGATCTACAAAGAACCTCGCTCACTCGAATAATACCCCACGGAGGGTTTACGAACAGGTCTCTTTGTCTCAAGGTCATCCATCAAGCACCACTCAGCTTCTTGAATAATACTTCCGCGGAGGGTCAAATCCTTTATTTGTAACCCCCTCGTCAAATCGCCTTTACAATTCCTCCACTCACAGTACTCCCGTGCGTTTGCCCTCATCACAGGTCACAGGGACTGTCACTATCGATCCTTCCAGCGCAAGATCAAAGCAAGCGATCCGACAGACCGACAGACTGGCAAGCAGCATGGCTCAGCAGGTGATCCCGTGCGGGTCCTACGACATCGTGCTCGGCTCGGCGCTGCTGT
Organism: Globisporangium paroecandrum; assembly: GCA_023333955.1. Lineage (NCBI taxonomy): Eukaryota > Oomycota > Peronosporomycetes > Pythiales > Pythiaceae > Globisporangium > Globisporangium paroecandrum. Next base: position 6,535 of record JAASFU010000325.1, on the reverse strand, counting down.
CCTCGGCCTTCGTGGCACAGGACATCCTGGCGCTCATGCCGTCCACGTCCACGTTCGTGATCCTCACGGACACGAACGTCGCGCCGCTATACGCACAGCCGCTCTTTGAGCAGCTCACGTCGCTGCTCGCGGGTTACGCCACGAAGCGCGTGCTGATCCACGCTGTACCCGCGGGCGAGGAATCGAAATGTCGCGAGATGAAGGCCAAGATCGAAGACGAAGTGTTCTTCCCCAACCGCTGCCACCGTGACACGTGCGTGATCGCAGTCGGCGGCGGCGTCGTCGGCGATCTCAGCGGTTACGTCGCGGCCACATACATGCGCGGCGTGCCGTTCGTCCAGATCCCGACCACACTGCTCGCGTGCGTGGACTCGAGCATTGGCGGTAAGACTGGCATCGACGTTGAAGATTTCGGCAAGAATCTGCTCGGCGCGTTCCACATGCCGCAACGCGTGTACGTGGACTTGAGCACGCTGCAGACGCTGCCGAAGCGCGAGCTCGTGAACGGCATGGGTGAAGTCATCAAGGCTGGCGCGATCTTCAACGCGGAGCTCTTCGACCTCTTGGAGGCATCGACCGACCAGATCCTCGCACTATCGGACATGAAGCTCGTGCAGCAGGTCGTCGCGATGGCGGTGCAGGTGAAGGCAACCGTTGTCACGCAGGACGTGAAGGAGATGGGCTTGCGCGCGATCCTCAATTTTGGCCACAGCATTGGTCACGGCATTGAAGCGTTGCTGCAGCCAGAGTACTTGCACGGCGAGTGCGTGTCGATTGGCATGATCAAAGAAGCCGAGATCGCTCGCGGCATGGGCATCTGCACGTCTGCGACTGTGGGTCGTCTGCGTCGCTGCTTGACTGCGTACGGACTGCCGGTCCGCGTGCCAGAGAACGTCGCCACGAAGGACGTCGTCGTCAAGATGGAGGTCGACAAGAAGAACAGCCAGGGCGTGAAGAAGATTGTGCTGCTCGAGAGCATCGGCACTGTGCTCTCGAACCCGTACGCGCGTGCGATCAAGGATTCGCAGATCGAATTGGTGCTTGAGAAGCAAGTGCAGATGGTGCCGGGCAAGAAGGCGCATGGCAAGATCCGCGTGCCCGGCTCTAAGTCGATCTCGAACCGCGCGTTGCTGATGGCTGCGCTGGGCAAAGGCTCGTGCCGCATCTCGGGTTTGCTGCACTCGGATGACACGCAAGTGATGATGAATGCGCTCTTGAAGCTTGGCGCCAAGTTCGCATGGGACGACAATGGCGCTGTGCTCGTTGTTGAAGGCACTGGCGGCAAATTCGAAAGCGTCGCGGATGGCGAAGAGATCTACTTGAGCAACGCTGGTACTGCTGCGCGTTTCTTGACCAGCACAATGACGCTGCTCACGGACAGCGAGCGCTCGGTTGTGGTCACGGGCAACCACCGCATGAAGGAGCGTCCGATCGCGCCGCTTGTCGATGCACTGCGTTCGAACGGATGCGACCTCAAGTACCTGGAAGATGAAGGATGCCCGCCGGTCGCTGTTCGCGGCACGGGCTTGAAGGGTGGCGTGATGAAGCTCGCGAGCAAAGTTAGCAGCCAGTACGTGTCGTCGGTTCTCATCAGTGCGCCGTACGCAAAGGAGCCGCTGGTGCTTGAATTGGAGGAAGAGCACCCGACGTCGCTGCCGTACATTCTCATGACGACGCAGCTGATGAAGGAGTTCGGCATCCCAGTCGAGACGCTGGCGCCAAACCGCTACCGCGTGCCGTGCGGCGTGTACCAGAACCCGCCAGAGTTCAGCATTGAAGTCGACGCGTCGTCCGCGACGTACCCGCTCGCGTTTGCTGCGATCACTGGCGGTGAAGTGACTGTCGAAGCTCTGGGAAACACGAGTCTGCAGGGTGACGCTGCGTTCCACACGCTGCTGCGCTCCATGGGCTGCACCACGACTCAAGATGCGTTCTCGACGACCGTTGTGGGTCCACCTGCCGGCACGCCGCTGACCGCCGTAGACATTGATATGGAGACGATGACGGACGCGTTCATGACTGCGGTCGCGCTCGCGGCTGTGGCAAAGGGCACGACGAACATCACGGGCATCGCCAACCAGCGCGTGAAGGAGTGCAACCGCATTGAAGTGATGGTGACGGAGCTGCACAAGATTGGCGTCAAGTGCGGTGAGCTGCCGGATGGTATCTGGGTCAAGGGCACGGAAGGCAAGACCGACCACTTGAAGAAGGCGTTCATCGCGTGCCACAACGACCACCGCATCGCCATGAGCTTCGCCGTGCTGGGCTCGGTTGTGAAGGACGTCGTTGTCACGGATAAGGAGTGCACTGACAAGACGTACCCAGAGTTCTGGGACCATGTGCAAATGCACCTGGGCTTGGAAGTGACGCCAGTGATCGGTGCCGAAAACCACGAGATTGCGGCGAAAGAGAATGCCGCGATCCCTGCCTTCTTCTTGATCGGCATGCGTGGCGCTGGGAAGACGTCGTTGGCGAAAGCGGCTGCGTCTGCGCTTGGACTGAACCTGCTCGACACTGACGAAGAGCTTGAGAAGGAGTTTGGCGAACCAATTTCTGCGTTCGTGGCAAGACACAACAACACGTGGGAGGCGTTCCGTGAGCGCCAGAGCGCGTTGCTGCAGCGTCTCGTCGCGAACCCGCCTGCTGCAACGATCATCTCGTGTGGCGGCGGTGTCGTGGAGACGCCTGCGGTTGTTGACGCGCTCGCGAAATACCCGTACGTCGTCCACGTCCACCGCGCGATCGAGGATGTGCTGGCGTACCTCGATAGTGAGACCAACCGCCCATCGCTCGGTGAATCGCACGACAGCGTGTGGAAGCGTCGTGAGCCGTTGTACCAGAAGAGCTCGTCGTTTGAGTTCACTGTGAACCGCGGCGACACGAATTTCCAGCGCATTGACCGCGACTTCGTGCGCTTCTTGAACGTGATCATCCCGAACCTGCCGAGCAGCTTTGACTACCAGAGCGTGTGCCGACTGGACACGTTCTTCCTGTCGCTGACTTTCCCGGACGTGAATGATGCTCGCCCACTCATCCAAGACATCACCAAGGGCGTGGACGCTCTCGAGCTTCGCGTGGATCTGCTCAAATCGTTTGACGACTTCGAGTTCGTGGCGTCTCAAGTCGCGCTTCTTCGCTCGCTGTCACCACTTCCGATCATTTTCACGGTGCGCTCTCGCAACCAAGGCGGCGCGTTCCCTGACGGTGACGAGGCGAAGATGTTCCAGCTGCTCCAATTCGGAATTCGCTTGGGCTGTGAGTTTGTCGACGTCGAGACGTGCTGGTCGCGTAAGGCTCGCGAGCACCTACTGCTGAACCGTCGTCGCTCGGCGGTCATTTCCTCGTTCCACGCGATCCAAGAGCCAACATCCGAGGCGCAAGCGAAGGCTATTTTCCGCGAGTGTTTCCACCAGGGCAAGGTGCAGGTCGTGAAGGTCGTGGTCAAGGCGTTCGAGTCCCAGGATGCGCTGATGGTCGACCGCCTCGCGAAGGAGTTCTCCAAGGTGTGGCAAAACGAGATGCCGATCATCTCGCTCTGCACGATGGAAGCTGGCAAGCTGGCGCGCGTACTGAACCGTGTGCTGACACCAGTGACGCATCCGCTGCTGCCTGCCGCTGCCGCTCCCGGACAGCTTTCGGTGGACGAAATCATGACGCTGCGCAATCAACTGGGGCTTCTCACAGGTATTTAAAATACTCCCAGCTGACCTGCTCGCGTATGAGTGTTGTGTGCGATAGATAATGAAATCCAATGCTTTTTCTCTTACCTTCTCTCTGTGCGTTACTGCTTTGTTGGGATGCGTCTCCTGTTTTGTCCAGCGCGCGAGTTCTTCCTGTTTGGCTCGCCGATCCAGAAGTCGCCGTCGCCGTCGATGCACAATGCCGCGTTCCAAGCCAAGGGACTGTCGTTCACCTACGGATTGCACGACACGACCAGCATCCTGGACGTCGTGAAGCGCATGCAGGAGCCTGGCACTACACTGGGAGGCGGCTCCGTGACGATCCCGCACAAAGTGGATGTGATGCAGTACCTCGACGAGCTCACCCCGGCTGCGCGGGCGATCGGCGCTGTGAACACTGTGATCCGTGAAGACCGACTGGGCGACGGTGTGCGCTGGAAGGGCGACAACACGGACTGGCTCGGCATCCTCCGTCCAGTCAGCAAGCGCTTAGCTGGTCTCGCACACCAGAAAGAGCGTAACTCGGATCTCGTCGCACTGGTTGTCGGCGCTGGCGGCACTTCTATGGCCGCATCGTACGCGATGCGCCAACTGGGAGTCGGCAAGCTCTTCATCTATAACCGAACGCTCGCCAAGGCGGAAGAAGTTGCGCAACGTTTCAATGCTCAAGCGCTGTCGTCGCTGACCCCTGAGCTGCTGGCGTCAGTGGACGTTGTCGTGAGCACGATCCCAGCGCAGGCGAGCTTTGTGCTCCCGGACTACTTGCTGGAGCAGCAATCTCACAGAGTGATCGTCTTGGACGCCGCGTACCAGCCACCGATCACGCCGTTCCTTGAACACGCTTCGAAACACGGCGCTTCCTGCATTCAGGGCTTTGAGATGCTCTACGAGCAGGCGATCGAGCAGTACAACCGCTGGCACAAGGTGACCGAGGTCTGGGGCATCGACGAAGAGGTCATGAAGAACGCGTGTCTGCAGCACATCCCAGCCGACCAGCGCCTGTAAAACACCTCAGAATCTGGACAGACCTACGTGCACATTTCATCAACATCCACAACTCCACACATAACACGAAACAAAGAAAGCCGAAAGGTTGTGCGTTGTCAAGCTCTGCTGTTATATTTGTTGGTCCTCTGTGGTCTTGAAGGAAATAAGCAGACGTTATTCCCAACAGGTAAAAGGCTGAGAAAGAAAAAGATAGAGGAAAAGAGAGAAATATACACACATCCACACTCACACACACGTCGCAACTTGCTCATGACCATGGGAAAAGCTGAAAAAGAAGAACCGGTGGTATCTTCATTGTAGCAAGGATCACTTCAGATTCTTTCTGGGCTTCTTAGTTGGCCGCGCCAGCGTTTCTTCGCGAGATCATCAACGCAGCAGCGCCACTGGCGACGACAGCGCCGGCAAAGTGCAGTGGAATGGACACGGTACAGCCGTTCGTCTTTTGGTTCGCCAGCGCCTGATACATGACAAAATTCACGATAACCATGGGATCAAACAGCACATGTTTGTTAGCAATGAGAAGATCTTGCCGCCTTCAACAGTAACGAAAGAGATATCCAGCGTACCGAGAGCGCGACGGCCATGTGGATCACAAACACGGCGCCAATCGCGAGGAACGACTTCTTGCGGTAGCCGTCGAACGCCACGACCATGAGCGCGACATCCATCACCGTGAGCGCGAGCGTCGACATCGCTGCGGAGAAAATCAGCGGCACACTCTCGCAGGACGACGAGAACGCAGCGCCGCGGGTGCCGGTTGACGAGCCCACGAGGCTTCCGTACATCATCAGCGAGTGCATCAGCGAGAAGCCCACACCACCAGCTACATCCAACAACAACAACATACACATATGATATCGTCAGAGACGCAACGACAACAAATGACGCTAAGTTCCACTTCATGTCCTTTTACTCACCAAGCGACGACGTGATGTCATTGAGCGGGAACTGGTGGGACGACGTGGTGACCTTGAGCACGGCGCGCTCGGTGCGCGTGTAGAGCACGTAGAACACATAGCGGAAGCCCTCCTGAATGACGACGCTCACGGGGATCGTGGCCTCGATCGAGTCCTTGAGCGGCGGAATGATGCGCCAGAGCGTCGCGCAGATGAGGATCGCGACGAGCCACGTGAACGCACCGCTGAGCGCGAGGATCACAAGCTGCGCGCGCTTGGCGACGACCACGAAGAAGAGCGACGCGATGGGCCCGAAGGCGATCAGGATGCAGCCGAAGAAGAGCGGCCAGTTCACGCTGCCGTCGCTCATGCCCATGGTGACTCGATCGATCGCTTGCTTTGCTTTGGTTGCTTGCTTTGAGGTTGGTTTCCGTGCTTTTCCGTGCTTTGGTGATGGAAATGAGTTCGGCCGACTGGATGTTTTTTCGGGTGCAAATTGACGCTTTTTAGGAGGTGGCATTTTTTTAGGATTTTTGAATTTTAGGAAGGAAGTGACGTTTGTAGGATTTATGTCTAGTATAGTAATATACGTTTGACTTAGTCTTCGTGGAGTGATTATGAACAAATCAGTAGCACAATAGAGGTATTTAGCATCTTCATGATTTTTTAATGTAGTAATGTAAAGCTGAAAGCCTGATTTTGCTAGTTTAATGTAATCTGTGTGAGCCACATGACATTTGTGTTCCGTATTTGAGTATATAAAATTCGGAATACTTGTTGGCTGTTTGATGTGACCACATGTTAAAGTGATATCATTAACATGTTGTTAATAATAATTCCACACGGCGAGACTGCTACGTCCACACGAGGTTGCTATGCATGCGTGCATGATGCAACCGCGTGACCGCATGCGATTCGGTTCAAGTCGGGGACCTATCCGTCGCGCATTGT